>CM077517.1:45703929-45734857 GCA_039654895.1 Mongoloraphidia duomilia | reverse complement strand
TCGGCCCGACAGGACCGGACTTACAAATTTTATGAAAACACTAGTTTGCGGATAGTGCTTTACTTACTGAAGGGTGTATTTAATTTGGTACCGAGGTTGCATTGATAAAAATATTGAAATTAAGAAAAAAAATATTATTTTAAGGGATGTATTAAGGGGTTAAATTTTTTATTTTGTTCAAAAACAAACTTAAGTTTACATAATAAAGCCACAATGCCAGTATTAGCAAATACACTATATTGTCGGCAGGGTTTTGGCACTGCGACCCGAGTTTTTTATTATTATTATCTATAGAATATTGTTCAAGTATCTAATATGCAACATGTGTAGAGCGAGAAAGAGCTACTCTGCTTCTTTGCTACACGCTGAACGTAAGCGTTTAATTTAACGTAAAAACCTTGTATCTACCTTTCCTATCCTATCTATTCACTTTTATATTATGCAAGGTATAATATTACATTAGCTTCTTAAATAACGTAAAACATTTTGTTTAAAGTGCTTGAATTTTGAACTACAATATTATGTCAGCAGAAAATGTAAATAAAAAATTGTCATTTATTATTAGATAATATTATATAAAAATGTAATATAAATGCTCATATAAAATTGTGTTTTATAATATTAAACACTATAAATCCACTCTGAATAAAATGAATATTTTTTTATAATCCTACCCTAATCAGTTGATTTGTAATTATGTAGTCACATATCTGACTTATTACAGTGCAGTGAGATGATAACCTGAATTAAATATTTGCCATACCCACTATAAAATATCTACTTTACATGCGTGTATGTACGCATGGAATGGATCAGTTAACAGGTAGGTGTGTTGAATGTGTTTTCAAAATACACTAGTGTGGTAAGTAAGCAGTTTCCATAGTGATTTATGTTTATTCCGAGTTTATTCGTTCTGGTCCGCTCGCTATTACTTACTCATGGCCTACTATAAATGTGAAGTTAGCGACGCAAATGATCTGTCAAAATTTTTTGAAAATATTGAAAATAAAGTGAAAAGTAACTATTTTATAGTCGGTAGGAAAAAATGCCATATAATATATTGCGCGGTAAACACACACTCTTTCTGATAAAAATGCTCGTATCGCAAAATTGCGACTGTCATATTATAATCCGTCACTAGTGACATAAATTACTATTATAAAAATTGAACTAGTGAACGCATCTCAGTAAATTTAAATACGGTTCTAGTCTGATAGTAAAGAAAGCGAATAAAATATAAACCAAAGCGATTTGTCAAAAATTGCAATCTGTAGAGCTCGGACGTACGTACGTACAGACCAACCGACAACTGCTGTTTGCGATTTTCAATTACAATTTTAGGAGTAATTATGAACTCGAATCAATCTAAAAATTGTTCCAGTTAATAGAATAGAATCTCCCCTTTTCAAAAAGCTACAATTTGAAGGGATTTCGTGCGAAATTAACCTAAATAGAACTTCTTGTATGAACGAAGCTAAGCTCTAACGCGCAAAGCGATAATAATAGTCTAGCGGTATGTGAAATTAGATTTTTAATGACTTACATTATAAGAGTGGTCGAACACGGTTCCTAATTATAATAAATTATAATTTAAAAAAACTAAAAAACACGCTTTAATGAACTAAAAAGTAAAAAAATAATTAATTTTATTGTAAAAAAGCGATGGGGTAGTATGAAAATATGATCCAAAGCACCCCACGCTTTTTTACAATAAAATTAATTATTTTTTTACTTTTTAGTTCATTAAAGCGTGTTTTTTAGTTTTTTTAAATTATAATTTATTTTTGCTTTTTAGTCCTGGAGATCCTGGTCAGGATAATGGGACAAACTTATTGAATTATTGTATAGTCATCGGTCCTTGATAAGTGTGCAAAGTTTCAGTTCAATCTGAAGTTTTTTGCTTTTTTTTTTAGTCCTGGAGATCCTGGTCAGGATAATGGGACAAACTTATTGAATTATTGTATTGTCGTCGGTCCTTGATAAGTCGACAACGTTTAAACTAAATCTGACCGTTCAAAGTTGGTCAAAATCAAGTTCAAAGAAGTCGGTTACAAACTGACAAACAAGCAAGCAAGCAAGCAAGCAAACATACAAAAAGCGTGTTAAAAAGAGTAGCGCAGCTGCTCATCGAACATGCCATCCGGTATAAATAATATGTAGCACGAAAGTGTATGTGGACTAACACCTTGAACTAGCACTGATTACCCTGGATGCGATCATAACACGTGATAACCTGTTACGGAGTTATAATGTCAGCAGGTATGTAAATTAATTTAAGGACTCACACACATTAATCTCTTTTTAGAGTCAATATCTACAGTTTGCACATAAACATATGTGTCTCCCAGTGGCAGACTAAGGGGGGGGGGGCGGATCACCCCGGGTCTCTGATCCTGGGGGGCCTCCAAATCTCGAGAAATCCTTCTTAATCAAATCCCAAATAAAGCCAAAATATATTCAGTAAATAAGAGGCAGTTTGGAGTTGGAGGCCCCGTACGTATGCAAAATATAAACGTAGGTAGGTCACCTACCTACCAACGTTTATTATAAATATTTGATTTTTTTGTCAGCCATTACATCTATATTATTAATTTTTTACGAAATTTACACTACAAACACATCAATTTCTAAGCAGACTGAGGGCTTCATTTAGTTCTGCCGCCCCGGGCCTCCGACGGGCTTAGTTCACCAATGGTGTTTCCTCATTATTCAGGTTTAATTTCTATTTTCAAAATTAGCTCATTTTTTAACTTCCCGCAATTATTTTTTTATTTAATGAAAGTGTTTTGATGAAATAAGGTTTGTATATGACCATTTTCTGCATTATGAAAATTGAAGATTTTCAAAAATTCGGGAAGTTATTGGTGTCAGTCCGAAAATCAAGTTTTCAAAAGATCTCGACGTGTTGAGGTCCTAGGAAGCTAGTCTGACTATTTTGGGACGGACGCCTGTGTGTGAGTGTGTATATGTATGTGTGTATGGAAACATAGGATATATCTTTGAAACGAAACGATCCATTTGGACGTTCGATACGGTGATCGAAAGGATTTATCAAAACTTATCTGGTTAAATTTTGAGCCCAATCGCACGAGTGGTTTGAAAGTTATATCTACGTAGGTTTTTTTTATTTTTATAATATAAGTATAGGTAATCAGATCTAAGTCGTGAATTATAGCTCTTTCAATTGCCGTAAGAATCATCAAAATCGGTCAATTGGTTCACGAGATATTAAATTTTGTTTTCTCATAATTAATAAAGAAAATATTAATTTTGAGCTTAAAAAGCTCATAAATATTATTTGTTCAACACCCGTAAGAAATATGTAATTTCGTGGCTATACTGAGAGTGGGCGAAATAATGAATTCCCTGACTGTTGATCGTACAGAGTTAGCGAAATGCCATTTCGCCCACGCTCATTACGGGGAACGTTTACGCAAGCGTTGATAGTGTCGTGAATCAATCAGGTCACTCATTATTTCGCCCACGCTCAGCAGAGCCACGAAATGACATATTTCTTGCGGTAGTTGAACAAAATATTATGTGCGACTATTGGTCGAAAGAGGAGATTCCACTCGTGTGTTTTACCGCACTCAAGGAATCTCCTCTTTCTCCTACTAGTCGCACAATATACTATTTTTAGGTTTTTTTATTTATTTAATAAAAAAAAATTAGATTCATAAACTATATTTTTTACCCCGAATGTTTTCGAACTCTTTTAGCTTTTTTTAAATATATATATAATTTTTATAAAAACTCCTGATAAGAGGGTATAAGTCCACCAATACATATTATGCTGCAGATTTAGATTTATTGTATTCTATAGTGAGTCGTATTTAAAAACAAAAGTTAAAACTAATCAGTTAAGTTACAAATATACATTTAAAAAAATCGGACGGATTCAGCTCCGGTTGTGTCGCAGTGTTGTCGATAGGACTACATCTTTTGAAAAAAGGTTATAAATTTTAATATTTTATAGTACACCAAAATTGTGCATATATTTGAATATAATGTCAAAATAGTATATGAAATTAACTGAAAATCTGTGCTGAATTTTTTTTGTCATTTTTTCTTAAAAATAGATATCTATATTAAATAAACTAACAAACACGCATTAAACATTTTAAATAATATTTGAGCGGGATTTTTAATACATTCAAATGACATCTCAAACATCGTTATGTCTTTATATTTTACAAAGCTATAGCGATTTTCCCTGTTTAAAGGTACGTGCAATACGCAGCTGGGATTCTAGATGGTAGCATGTATGGTAGATGGTGGCTGAAATTATAAGCGCTTATAGGTTTGCACAACGAAGCTTTGATGCATTGATACAAGCTTAAATCGAGTTTGAAATGTCAGATAGCGAAGACGAATATTTGTGTTCTTCTGCTACAAAGTGGTATATTTTAAATACAAATTTGGGTAAGAGCTATCATGTCCACCCTATTAATAGAAAACGATCTAAACATGGCGAATTTCATCATTTATACCAAGAATTAAAATTTTACCCAAACCGGTTTTTTGAATATTTACGTATGCAACGTAACACTTTTAAATACGTCTTAGAAAAAACTCAAAACAAATTAAATAAAAACTGGCAAAATTTCACTTATTTAACTAGTCACATCCATTGCGAAACTTGTAACGGCCATTTGAAGTTGTCACACGTTGATTGTAGTAGTCAGCGCGCTGAAAGAATGATGAGATACATTCTTGTATCTACCAGCTCTTGTAACAGCGCTTATACCTGCTACACTCACTGCTTCGTTGTGTACGCTCGCATATATAACAATGCATTAATTTAAGCAAGCTCTGTTATGATCTACGCTACCATTTAGAATCCCAGCTCCATACTGCACGTACCTTAAGGTGTTACCTACTTCGAAGTGAGTGGCGCAAATCCGAAAACAGAGACATAGTCCTACGTTAAAAGTACGTATCATTCTTTGATCGAAACCAAAGTTGATTCTGTTTTTTTATTACTGTAAATGAAAATTGCCAGTTTTTAGTTTTGTGCTTCTCTATAAGTATGAAAATCTCTTATTGCCGACGCGGTGTCTGTTCACGCAGCCTTAAAGTACGTACGACGTACGTATCTAAGCGAATGCGTCGAGTCGATCCTTGTCTGTTCTATCACCTCCGACATGGAAACTCATTGCGGATATTAATTTCTGTGTTATATATAGTTATAGCCCATTGTCACTGTAGCACCCCTCCAACGATCAGCTGCATATCAGCAAGCTTTAGCCACCTATGTATATGTTACCGAGCAAGCCGGAAATTTAGATATTCCAGTTTAAACTAGGTCAAACGCAAGCTCCTACTGTCCCTAGAAACTATTAGAATCTTCTTAGGAAGTTGGACCGGAAATTTTCAGAAAAAATTAGAAATGAATTAAGTGGCTTAGGATAAACCATTATGTTAGTTTCAAAGAAGTTGTTGCGAGAGAATCTAGTTCTTAATAGTAAGAAGAATAGTAATTACAAGCATGGATGTAACGAAGGTGGTTATTTTCCTATCAAAAATAATCAAATATGAAGATTGAAGACCAACACTATGTATTTTTAAATGTTTTAAGTTACGAATGTCTTCATTATCAAACAGTATAATTTATTGTACGATGTTCATTTTGTAATATTCATTTCTAATAAATATTTCTAATAATTTCCCATTGCAAGTTATTGTAATGGGTCTGATTTTGCGAATAAAATTTTTTGACATGTCTGGACGTTTTGAGGTCCCTAGAGTCCGAATCTACTGTTTTTAGAGAGATGTTCGTTCGTTCGTACGTACGTAGGTTTGTTCGTTCGTACGAACTTTTTTCGGCTCGCACATCTCGAGAACAAATAATGATATCGACTCCGGACCAATTTCATTCGACACATATTAACTTCCCGTTGGAAGTTATTGTAATAGGTCCGAAAATCGAAATCAAAATGTATAACAAATTTTTATGTTTCAAGGTCACTACACTATTTTTACACTATTTTTAGAAATATGTCTGTGTGTGTGTATGTGTGTGTGTCTGTACGTATGTGTCCATTTCTTTCTAAAACGAAATCTCGAGAATGAAAAATGATATCGACTACGTTAGGGTGCCAATCGACGCGTATTAACGTAAATATGATCTGAAAGAAATTTTTTCAAAATCGGTTCAGCCGTTCTTTTTTCCAAATAGACTCCAAAAAAGTAGATTTTACACAATATCTCGCGAATAAAAAATTATATCGACTTCGTAAGGGTGCCAATCGAGGCGTGTTAACGTCATTTTGATCCGACATAAATTTTATAAAAATCGGTTCAACCGTTTTTTTTTTTTAATTATTGTTAAAAATAAATAATAATTATGTTTTAATGATTAAAATGATTACTTTTCTGTGTAATATCTAATTTAGTTATTATTATTAAATATTTATCAAGTTCGTCGTGTGGATCTCAAGGGTCGCACTTTAGTCCTAATAAACGACCCACCTCACGGCTTGTTTACGTAAGATATTATCACAACATCAAAAAACGCGACAGCATTCATCCCAAGTAAATGGTGATAAATACCTCAATTTACGAAAACGACATATCCTGTTGATTATTAAAGCACAAATTTCGAACTAATAATATTAACTAATGCATGTTAACGAAATGATCAAACCGTCGAATAGGTAAACAGAGAGCGAATGCACTGCTATGCGGCCCAACGGCGACAAACACCATTAAGGCCAGTCCCAAACCAAACAATACACACACCGTCTACAGATATCGCGCATGAGGTATGATTGACGCCCATGCTTCATTACACTGATTCAAGATCCATTTTGAACTATTCGCTGCACGAGATTTAGGTAGTGTTACGAATATCAGTAGAGGTGGAAGGGAGAGCCGGCCATAGTTCCCCGACCCAGCCAGAGAAGGACGGTGTGAAGGAAAAACAGTACACGGTTCGGGACTGTACCGCAAGCAAGGCTGCAAGCATGCATGGCGGACATAATATAATGTTACTGTGTGACCAAATATCTGGATAATAATAAAATATATTAAAATAATTGAAATTAGTAGATGTTTTATTTTAAGAACCTGTAGCGTTCTAACATATCAGAAGTGAAATAAGAACTTAGTGCCTTAAATTACAGTTCAAAAATTGAAAATATGTGTTTTCTTTGTTCGTTCCTTTGTGAAATACACAGACAGTAAAGTGACGTTGCCATCTGTATAGGTGTGTGTGTGAACCCCCGTTTGTACGGATAGACTCAGTACTTGTGCACTTAAGAACGTATAGTTGCTAGCCAGCAGACGGCAGTTGTGTGAAACCCCGACTCTACGGATAGACTCAGTGCATGCGTACTTAAGACTTAAGAGTCTATAGTTGCTGAACAGTTAACTGCATTCGATTCGATACAGTGTTATTTTAGTGCGATAAGGTGTAAACATTTTGTGATCTTTAAATAAAGCACTGATAAAGTAATTATTGTGTCCGATGGTAATAATTTTGAGGGGTGTACAAAATACACAATCGATTGAATATGACTGGCAGTGAGGCCGGACGATTTTTGTTAAAATGTCGGTCGTTTGACGATTTGATCTTGATAAGAGCATAAAAACTGAATTATTGTGGTGACTGATTACGAACTTACGTATCAATGAATGTTTGCGTCATTGTCATGAATGTCACGATGAAAAATTAAATACTATGTGCAGGTGAAATTAACGGGTTTCTTACGTTGCGTTGATGTTCTATGATAAACGAGATAACGATAGAAATGATAAAGATAAATCGGAAAATGCAATGAGAAAATTACAAAGATACGTAATAGAAGATGCTAAATTCTTGAACAGTTTTAATAATTTACGAAATGAGTAACATACATGTAGATGGTGAATCTAATTTTACTATTTTACAATGTGATCGTATTATAAAGTAATTTACGTAGTAAAGAAACTAAAGTTGTGTGCGTTAAATCAGCTAAATATTTTTGGAATTGTGATGCGTTATGTTGAGAGATGTTAAAATGTAATGAATACAGTGTGTAAATTGGAGTTTTGATTAAGGTGGATTTAATTCTGCGTAAATCGAAGTGGTGCAGTTTGTAGGATAAAAGAATGGATGTATTCGGGTGCGAATTAGCAAAGAAAATAAGGTCAGATATCTGTGACCGTGAGTGTTTTGAAATTCGAAAGGACAATAAAATTAAGATATAACGGGACAGTATGGTCTAAAGAGTATTTAAATTATAATATAATGTCGGTACAGTGTTTGGTAGTCACTTCATAATGGAAATAGTTCGGTAGAAACGTTGGAAGCTGCGTATACCGTTGATCAGTGAAAATTTTGGAACAAGTGGTCTGTGGCAAAATGGCTGGAGATGGTGATACGGCAGATGGTACGTTGTCTACGGATGAACCGAAGGATTTCCGCAATATGAGTGAAGTTTTACCAGAACTTGATCAGGTTAAGAAAGGTATCGATATTCAGGAGTGGATTAATAAATTAGTAGAATACGTGGCGTGATAGATTACCGAGAGCTAATCGACGGTGGATTGGCTGTAAAGCTTTATTGTTGAAAAACAAACGACGAAATGATCAAAATATAGTTGACTATTTTTATAATACACTTTCTAAGTGTAACATAGTGCAAATGATAAGGTGAACTATGAGTACGAATACATCAGCGGTACTAAACAAGCGAGTGTACTGTGAAACACCATCATACGGTGCAGCAAATGCAAGTATTTCAAGGGTGAGTCCTGAAAACGATATAGATCAGACAGTAGCACTGAAGTGAAATTGTCACTGGTGAACTAGCAACGGTTCACTTGTGATGTAAAGTATCTAGCTGATCATAAGAAAACTTATTGCCAGATATTTGTAATGAAATTTAACTGAAAGAAAATGTAACACAATCAAGCACTTTTATGCATAACATCACTTCACTTATGGTGTTGCAGCCCGACGATAATAATTACAGTCGATAAGTTTGGTATTTAACATACGATGTTGAAACTTGTAATGGAGATAGATAAATCAATGGCAATTGTTGTTTATAAAACTTACTAAGGGACCTGTATGAACGTGCCGCTTGTGATTAACAGATTTGAATCTTTTGAATGCATTTGATTACGCGCACTAATTTTGGTATCTAACCTTGCCATTGAAATCGCTGCGGAAATTCAGAGGCTGCATTTTACTAAATGTCTAAGGCCAGATTCGATTGAATTACGCAGATGTTTTAAGGCGAAACCTTGATAGATGCTACCGAAGATCCTTCTCATATAAATTTGAATGAAAGCGACTAGGTATTATAACAGTTCAACTTCAGAACGAGAAAATGAACAAAATCAGAGATATTTTTCTAAAGAGCCAAATCACAACACGAGACGTTATTTTCAAAATGGTTGCTTGAAGACGGATGAGTATACTGAACCGAAAGTTAGAAGACCTATGCGAAATCTGAGAAGATTATTGGGGCATACATAATATGCCGAAGCACGTATTTCAGTTGAAGTACAGGCAGATTTAAAGCGACTGAATTTCTCTAAACTGAGAGCCGAGATTGTGAAACAAATTGCTGAGAACCAGAGGCAGCAGAAAGAACAGTTTGACAAGGCCAGAGCCGAAGTGGATGTCATAAGACTGTGCATCTGTGCAGATGTTGATTTCTATATTTGTTTACATTTTGATGATTAATTGATTTTTAATATTTGCTTAGCAGGTTGGTGCCGTGGTATTGGTGCTGAGGGCTGATCGGCTTCGTACTGGTAAGAGTCGTGGGCTGACAGTCAATTTCGAAGATCCTTTCGAATAACTGTAGCCCTGCATAACAGCAGGTATGGAAATTTAAATTCAATAGAGGGTGTCGAGAGGTCCAGCCGAACTGTCATAGCGGTAGACAAGATGAAACCCTGGTGATACGAAACTTTTGACATAGAGCGATCGAATGAAAAATCGAAAAGATGTAGCAAGAGGTGACGAGTGTGTCGAATTAGCAAACAAGATGTGAAATCACGCATGATTATTGAGTCAGGAAGGGACGAGCGATGTATCGATAATCGGTTGATAAAGTGTTAAAAACCTTTAGCACATGTTTCAATGCAAAAATGAGTTGGTTATGTTATGGAATGAAAGCTATAATTGATAAATGGTCTGAAAGAATAAGTAATAGTTACTAACTGAATTTCAGTATGATTGAGACTGTTAATTGAGATTGAATATACTTCAATGGAATTACTTGGTTTAGACCCTGGTAATGGTCGAGACAACTGTTATAGATGATTTTTGTATCAATTGGTTGAAAAGAGATTGCTAGTGTGTGTAATGAGTATGACTGTGTTGTGTCTGAGAATAAAGTAATGAGAAAGGTTGAATTACTGGGTCTTAATTATGAATAAATTTTAATTTTGAAAATGATATTTGGTTTGACTAATGTTCTTGTGCTTTTCTGTGCAGTGTGGCACTTGGCAGTTTGAGACGGATCAGGTGTGTTGCCGGTCAAGTGTGCTGTCACATGTTCAGTGAGTCAATAAGATGAAAAACAATTTGATTGGTCATGTCGACGCAGTGTGTCGTGACGTTGGAGAAGCCATGCGGTATTGCAATGGTGGCCCAGGAGGAATAGTCCAGTGTACTATTCATGGTTGGTGGTGCTACGGTGCAGTGTCCGAGTGTTAACTGCAGTAGACCACAATTTGAGTTGCGTAACCTATGGTATCCGAGTGATGACCTGGGTATGCGTTGGTGTTGCTATGTGCAGTGTCCGAGTGTTAACTGCAATAGAACACATTTGAGTTTCGTAACCTATGGTATCCGAGTGATGACCTGGGTATGCGTTGGTGTTTCTATGTGCAGTGTCCGAGTGTTAACTGCAATAGAACACATTTGAGTTTCGTAACCTATGGCATCCGAGTGATGACCTGGGTGTGCGTTGGTGGTGCTACGGTGCAGTGTCCGAGTGTTAACTGCAGTAGACCACAATTTGGTGTGCGTAACCTATGGTATCCGTGTGATGACCTAGGTATGCGTTGGTGTTGCTATGTGCAGTGTCCGAGTGTTAACTGCAATAGAACACATTTGAGGTGCGTAACCTATGGTATCCGAGTGATGACCTGGGTATGCGTTGGTGTTGCTATGTGCAGTATCCGAGTGTTAACTGCAATAGAACACATTTGAGGTGCGTAACCTATGGTATCCGAGTGATGACCTGGGTATGCGTTGGTGTTGCTATGTGCAGTGTCCGAGTGTTAACTGCAATAGAACACATTTGAGGTGCGTAACCTATGGTATCCGAGTGATGACCTGGGTATGCGTTGGTGTTGCTATGTGCAGTGTCCGAGTGTTAACTGCAATAGAACACATTTGAGGTGCGTAACCTATGGTATCCGAGTGATGACCTGGGTATGCGTTGGTGTTGCTATGTGCAGTATCCGAGTGTTAACTGCAATAGAACACATTTGAGGTGCGTAACCTATGGTATCCGAGTGATGACCTGGGTATGCGTTGGTGTTGCTATGTGCAGTGTCCGAGTGTTAACTGCAATAGAACACATTTGAGGTGCGTAACCTATGGTATCCGAGTGATGACCTGGGTATGCGTTGGTGTTGCTATGTGCAGTGTCCGAGTGTTAACTGCAGTAGACCACAATTTGAGTTGCGTAACCTATGGTATCCGAGTGATGACCTGGGTATGCGTTGGTGTTGCTATGTGCAGTGTCCGAGTGTTAACTGCAATAGAACACATTTGAGTTTCGTAACCTATGGTGTCCAAGTGATGACCTAGCTCTGCATTGGTGTTGCTACGGTGCAGTGTCCGAGTGTTAACTGCAGTAGAATACAAGAAAGGTAGTGGACTAGAGCGTCCGTTGGAAGAAATAATTAAATTTGTTTGATTACAGAGCCAGGATGATATAAGAGGAAGTCGCGGGGACTCGACTTAAGGTCAGTATGGCCGTCTGTTACGAATATCAGTAGAGGTGGAAGGGAGAGCCGGCCATAGTTCCTCGACCCAGCCAGAGAAGGACGGTGTGAAGGAAAAACAGTACACGGTTCGGGACTGTACCGCAAGCAAGGCTGCAAGCATGCATGGCGGACATAATATAATGTTACTGTGTGACCAAATATCTGGATAATAATAAAATATATTAAAATAATTGAAATTAGTAGATGTTTTATTTTAAGAACCTGTAGCGTTCTAACAGTAGTTACATCTATAATATGCATTAAACGATCGTTCGGAACTAATGATGTAAATAAAATGTTTGCATGAATATATTTTATTGACATGTAACAATAAATCTATAGGTACTTATACATACAGGGTGACAATTTGAAAACTTACAATAGCTATATCGAGAGCTATATCTAAGAAACCAATTATTTTAGAAATCGCTGAAAACAATTTCTAAAATAGGGAGGGGGAACCAAAAATATGTAATAACTAACCTGTTTTCACTTACCCTCTTACCCTCAGTCACCCCAACTAAATAATCTTTAATGGCAACCCCCTACTTGTGACACCTTATCTGAAAGCTCTTAAAAAATGCTTTTCAATGGTACCCTACAAGCTAACATTTGATGTAATAATTGTCAGCTTTTCAAAATAAAACCATTGAAATGTGTATAATAAACTCTTAAACTAGGCCTGTATTACTTTTTGTTTATTCATTGCTGCGGAATTTTTACCTGAAAAAATTGGCAAGTTTAAGAAAAGTGGTGTTTTGTATATTCGATTTTGAGGGGTTTTTATTGCTCCTTTTACTTTAAGAAGCGAAACGCTACTGTTATTAGAATTGTTATTTTATGAACATTTGAGTTTCGATACGTTCTAAACGAAAAACAGCATTTTTTATCTGTAATAATGGTGTACAATAATGAAAAATACATTTTTAATTGAATTAAATATTGTTTATTTAATAAACCAAAAACTATTACACTGAATGTAACTTTGTAGGGTACCACTGAAAAGCATTTTTTAAGAGCTTTCAGACAAGGTATCACACGTAGGGGGTTGTCATTAAAGATTATTTAGTTGGGGTGGCTGGGGGTAAGGGGGTAAGTGAAAACAGGTTAGTTATTACATAATTTTGGTTCCCCCTCCCTATTTTAGAAATTATTTTCAGCAATTTTTTTTTGGTTCCTCAGATATAGCCATTGTTTTCAAATTGTCACCCTGTATAATAAAACTGTAAAGGAAAAGTTGTTTGCAATTTTCGAATTTTCACAGAATTCTTTATTGATAGACTTTATAATAATTGAGGTCACAAGTAGAAACGTCGCATTTCCCATTTGTTTGCTTACATAGTTAGCTTTAAGTTTATGTACAAATAATTATGTTAGGTCATTAGTAAGTAGCAGAATCCTTTTATGTATAAAGCGAGAGTGAGCGCCAACACGGGTTCTTGATTCATAATAATGCATAGGTAAGTATTTTTAGAATATCGCGCAAAAAATATTTTGAAAAAAATGGTAAAATCGTATTTAAAAATATCAGTAAGTTGGTGAGCCAACAAGGATCAGTAGGGTTTCATCAATTTGTATTGTTATTGCTGCGACAAATGTAAAGCATTACCCATAAAGAATTCCCACACATAAGGAAACTTCGAATTTTAGACAACTTACAGAAAAGAATTTAAATTTATTTGAACATTTCTAATATGTACCAAGAAAAATGGGCTAAATTTTTAGTAGCAGCGATGTAAACATTGTTTATGGTATTTTTTAGGGTTCCGTACCTCAGAATGAAAAAATGGAACCCTTATAGAATCTGGATCACTCTCGTGTCTGTCTGCCTGTCTGTCTGTCTGTCCGATCTTCTCCCCCCCTTATCTCTGAAACTACTGAGCCTAAAATTTTGAAAAAATAGGGAACATAAAGCCTCACGCATAGTTTACAGGAAAACCTAAGTCTATTTTAGGGGGTAGGTACCTAAGGTAGAAAAAAATTTTTTTCAGGCGCATCATGTGACATCTAATGAAAGGGTTCTGTTTGAGAAACACAAATATATTTTTTTTATAATTTTTAAATACATATTTTAAAAGTTATTAAAGAAAATATACGAAAATCAAACTTCCCCCCCCCCCTTTTGACCGAAAGTACTGAGCCTAAAATTTAAAACAAGCCGTGAGGTGGGTCGTTTATTAGGACTAAAGTGCGACCCTTGAGGTCCACACGACGAACTTCCCAGTTTGATAAATATTTAATAATAATAATTAAATTAGATATTACACAGAAAAGTAATCATTTTAATCATCAAAACATCAATAATTAAAAAAAAAAAAAAAAACGGCTGAACCGATTTTTATAAAATTTATGTCGAATCAAAATGACGTTAACACGCCTCGATTGACACCCTTACGAAGTCGATATAATTTTTTGTTCGCGAGATATTGTGTAAAATCTACTTTTTTGGAGGTTATTTGGTTAAGAAAAAAGAACGGCTGAACCGATTTTAAAAAAATTCCTTTCAGATCATATATACGTTAATACGCGTCGATTGGCACCCCAACGTAGTCGATATCATTTTTCGTTCTCGAGATTTCGTCTTAGAAAGAAATTGACACATACATACGTACGTACGTACGTACGTACGTACACACACACACACACAGACATCTTTCTAAAAGTAGTGTAAAAATAGTGTAGTGACCTTGAAACATAAAATTTTTTTTTCCTTTTTGATTTCGATTTTCGGACCCATTACAATAACTTCCAATGGGAAGTTAAAAAATAGAAAATATAGGGCCTCACTCATAGTTTACAGGAAAACCTAAAGAAAAATCCGAAGTCTTAATTTGGAAAGGGGGGGCAAATTAAAAAATTAAAAAAAATGCAATTGCATCATGTGACGTATCAAATGAAAGGGCTGGTTGCGAGAAATACAAATATATTTTTTTTATAATTTTAAAATGCATAGCTTAAAAAATAATAAAGAAAATATTCGGATATCGAGCATTCTCCCCACTCATCTCCGAAACTACCGAGCCAAAAATTTTGAAAAAAATAAGGAATATAGGGCCTCACTTATAGTTTACAGGAAAACCTAAATGAAAGTCCTAAGTCTTAATAGTAGAGAACCCTATCCACGCGAGTCCGACTCGCACTTGATCGATTTTTTAAAAAGGTTTTTCTATATTACTATCCAAACAAATAATATGTATTAGGTACATAAAAAATACTGGTGGCAGTGCAAAATCCTGCCGACAAAATAGTGTATTTGCTAATACATGCATTTTGAGTATTATTGCTTTGAAAATTGTCCATTTTACAAAAAAAAAACATCTCAAATAAAAATTGTTAAGCGTCCAGCTATTTAGAATTTCCGACATTACCATATTTTTGCTTTAACTTATAACTCTGCAAGCACAAAAACATTACCTCGCGATATCGTTGAATAAATGTAATGTGCTTTTCAAAATTTCAACGCTATATTTATCACAATCTTTATCTTTTTAAATAATTGAAAGTAGATATTTCCTTAAAGTAAAGAAAACCAGTTTCTTTTTATCTCATAACGATATCTTTAGACTTTAAAAGTTATAGGCAATCAAAGTTGAAAAAATCAGTTTTAGTGAAAATTATATATTTTTGACACACGTTACGAGTACATTCTATAAACGGAATATACAGGTTGGCACATCTTAAAACAATGCAGTGAAATATCTGGCAAACGGTACAAACCATAAAAAAATGTTTTATACAAAAGTTATAGAGTGTAAAGGGGGACAGAAGATTGTGATATCAGATTTAACATAAATGGTGCTGTGAAGGTTAGGCGAAGGCCGGCTTCGAATTCCAGAATACGATACAGTATTTAATAGTGAACAGTAAATTATTAAGGTACATATGAGCCAAAGTTAATAAATATTGAGATATTTAGAAATTAAATAACAGCCAAAATGAACGACAATTAGATAAATTATGGCATAGCAGATAGCCATGATATTACGCACCGGCATTCTTGGTTTGAATTCAATTCATAAAAGAACCGAATTGACAAATTAAATTTGTTATTTAATTTGTAAATATCTCAATATTTATTAACTTTAGCTCATATGTACCTTAATAATTTACTGTTCACTATTAAATACTGTATCGTATTCTGGAATAAAAATGTAGGGTTACAATTAAAAAATCGAAGCTGACCTTCGCCTGACCTTCACAACACCACCTATGTTAAATCTGATATCACAGTCTTCTGTCCCTCTTGATTAATTGGTTTATGGTTTGTACCGTTTACGAGATATTTCACTGCATTGTTTAAGATGTGCCACATTGTATAAACAATTCGTTTAGGAATCCATAGGAAGTATAATTGGCTTAAACAATGCTTTTGTTTTTCTAAATAAATCCTGACTCTATGTCAAGGATATTCAAGGTCTGTTTATGTACATATTTAATTTTTTTTTTAATTTTCTGTTTTATGATGTCAGGATAAAAAAAATATCACATTACTGTGATTGTAATCAAGTAAATAGAACTATTTCTCTATCACCGCCCTGCAACTTGTATAGCTATAGATATTAGAGATGACGATGGGTACCCAAGTAGAATCGGGTACTCGATTTCTAAATATTGACGCGGTCAGTGGCGTAACTATAAATTGGGGGCCCCTGGCACATTTTTATGGTGGGTCCTCTGGCATATTAAAAATTAATTTGAGCTTGCCGACAAAAAGGAACGTGGCGCACCATCCCTTTCACCTCCTATCTTAATTAATTGAAGGGAAAAATGGCAAAAAATCCGAAATATCTACCTATGTCTAAGAACAGGAATCATAATATTGAAGGAACGAAAACCTAGTACGCTTTGAAGACTTTTCTCGAGTGGTGTGCTGCATATTCACTTATTGTTAGCTACTGCGGGGCCCCTTGCAGCCGGAAGCTACTGGTTTTTTGCCAGTCCCGCCACCCTGTAGTTACGCCACTGAACGCGGTACTCCCGAATGTTGATATATAAAGATATGAGCTCATAATTGGTTTCACTACACTTGCAAATGTATAATATACTAGCGATTCCGTCCGGCTTCACCCGGGTGCTAAGAATTTATGATTTAATAATAATAAATGTCTTCATTTATGTCGTACAATCTGTACATAATAGCGTAAATTATATACTTAGATACATATTTTAATTATTTAAAAACTCTCTTGTTTTGTAGTATACATTTGTAAGTAAATACTTTTTGAGACTTTTCTTAAAAAGCTTCCCGCTTTGAATATTCTTTATTTCATTGGGTATCTGTTATATATTCGAATCATGGCATTTCGGGGGCCCCTCTGCACAACTGTGAGATGTAAACTTGTCAATCTAATGTCGTTGTTTCTAATGTCATATTTATGAAACATGCATATTCCCCCTCGCAAAAAATTCTCCCCCTGCCGGGCTGGTGGTATTTATAATATTAGTAGGATTCCGCCAACATGCTAAAATGCAAAAAAATTGCAGAGTTACGTTTTGTTACCATCCTACAGGAATTACCCCTCCCCCCGCGACGGCGAGAAATTCTCCCCTGTGAAATGAAAACATTTTTAGAATCGTTTCAGTAGTTCTAGAGATTACCCCCTACATAAAAACAAATTTTATCTCTTTATAATATTAGGATAGATTATCCCCCCGCGAGAAATATCACAATAAAATATAAGCTATATCACTCAGGGATTGTGTAGTTTTCTATTAGTGAAAGAATTTTTAGAATCTGTTCAGTAGTTCCAGAGATTACTCCTTACATACAAACAAACAAATTTTACCTCTTTATTAGTGTATTTGCCATATGGCACATACACTATTGGCGTCGGTCGGATGGCGGGACCTAGGGGTCGGACCAAAATTTCTCGGCGTTTCATAGCCTCCTGAACAATTTGGCACCATTTTTGGAAATGTATATATATATATTATAGGAATCGCCCCTCGTTTGGACGCTAATTTATAGCAAGGGCTTTTGCTCCTAAAGACCCGAATTTAATCGGTTGCGCGGCTAGCTACCGACGGCGCGGGGTCATGGGTCGAAAAACAAAAATTATTATCTAGCTATACGATCGCTTCCACTCGACACTTAGGACAACACAAAATGTGAACGCACACAATAAATCGTGCGTCACAATAATTCAATTTAAATTTGAAGTCACCTCTACACTCCGTATCACCTAACCAGATACGGACCTCGTTGGAAGATTACTTAGTGGGCCAGATACCGACCGAGAGATCAAAGGGCGCCAGAACTTATAGGGCCACACTGCGTAAGTCTCAGGTCGTCCAAGCTGAGACGCGAGAGTGGTCACAGTTAGGGATAATTCGAAAAGGATAACCACGTTGGCCAAAAGAGATCCGAAAAATATTCCGGAACAGAGTCCAGAATCACAATCACAGTTATATTAAATCCCAGGCCTAACGCTGTTACTTTCTTAGCAAGATAAACAGAAAAAAATCAGAGGTGATTTCAAAGGCCAAAACCACACGTTAACTTAACATAAAATACTAACAAAACACAGATTCCGAACACAATATCGGGACACACAGTATTCGAGATACCAAAAAATAAAAGCGGCACTGTAATCACAGGCCTCACGGAACTTCCAACAATTGAGACAAAAATCCTAAATCAATAGGCCTCGAAGCCTCACAACAACCTACTTAATCAATCGCAAAACGTTAGCGTGACGTTAGCGAGCGATAAGCGAACGATAGCAAAACGATAGCGAAATTCTTAACATAAAATCTTCATAAATAATGAATCGATACGGAACGATAACGAATTTCACATAATTAATTTTTAACAATTATTTCACACTTAATCCGGGCCTGTACAGAAATTCCGGAGCCTGAAAAGAAAATACATAGCATACAACTAGAGACATAAACACTTTAAAATCGCGAGACTGGCGACGTGGAATTCAAACTTAATTCGTAATAAAATTCAAAATATTTTGGAAAATTCCCAATGTAGTGCAAGAAATCCTACAGGAATACAATCGACGCAACATTAATCATTTTAATTCTGACGTAAATATCTAAAATTTACCCAGTACTACTCAAAGTGGTCGACATTCAGAAATGTAAAATGTTCATAAAATATTAGATTTGATCCTTTAATATTTTCGGGATATATTGTAGTACCATATCTATCCCACTGGGATAAACACTTGATAATATTCTGGGATACTTTATGCGTCGTCACTTATGATAGCGAATATTAAAAATTTCGGAATAATTGCACAATCTTCAAAATTTCTGGAATAAATTAAATTATTCCCGTATTCCAGAATCAACACAACCACACGGAAATCCAACAGCAGCAACTTATAATCCCTAAAACTAGGAGAAGCGCTTGGCTCCTTTATGGTTTATTGTTTGCACGGTAAGCTAACTATATCCAATAACAACAAGCCAACAATGGAAATACGGAAAATAAATCAATTTTCGGGAATTAGGAAAATTAGGAAAGTCGAACAATACAGGAATCGAAGGAGGAAACATCGCAGAATCCAAACTCCAAACCAAAAACAATATAGCTCCAAAACGAAAAGCACAAATCAAACTCCAAAATCCCAAAATAAAAAGTATTTTATTTGCCATAATATTCAATCATTCATTTTGATTGTTTTTCAGACCGATGTTATTAAGACGGCGGCTGTATCTCGTCTGTCGACGTGCGAGTCTTACCCGTTCAAGACGAACCACAACATCAACGAGCTCACTTTTATCTCAACTCAAAACATCTATTCGTCTACCGCACTTATAGAGATGATAGGTCGCCAGTCATGTTAATTTCTGTTATAGTTCGTTATCAGACGTTCACTAGTCAACCTGACGTCATCATATCAATACAGTGGTGTCCCACTTACCTCTCGAATTAATGATAAAACATAAAATACATTGAAGTTAAAATAAATGCCGCTAATAAAATTAAGCAAAATCGCAGGATAGTGGACAAAATAATTTGATTTATTAAATTAAATGTACGACGTTTAATAAATCAAATTATTTTGTCCACTATCCTGCGATTTTGCTTAATTTTATTATAATCACGATGGACACGATTTCTAATATAAATAAATGCCGCTATTTACTGGATGTACCAAAGGGCTAATTGCCCCCCTAACTACGACTAAAATTAGCCCCCTATAATATATATATATATTGTGATATTATTTTTATAATATCACACTTAGTATTTGTATACCCTTAATAATATTAATTATTATTATATTTAAATGTTCTGATTGCAATACTTTGGTGCAGGTTACCTAGAAAACAGTGTTTATAAGGTAGTGTGCCAGTGATATTGTTAATTGAGAAAATACAATAAATAGATTAAATATATTTAGTTAGTTACGCGAGCAGAAAAAATTTGAATGGAATTTTTTCACTTTTGTAAACAAGTTGAAAAATCGAAAATTGAGGAAAGAAAAATAGTATAAAATGATTGATTTTATCGGTAATATACTACGACCGGTTTCATCCGAATACCATTCATTATTATAAACATTATTCCATATTATAATTATCTAATGGAGACAGCGTAATGCCTGATTACGTCATTTGATCCGGTAATGTATTTTATTTTTCTCGTCTCTTAAAGTTTCTTAATTTATTAGAATATTCTTATATTCTAGTTCAACCATGTTTTCAACTAATTCCAATTAGTTCATAATTAATAACGAATACCTATTCCTATATTCGATTTCAATTTTTGTTTAGAACTAACTCCATTTAGTTCATAATTTGATGACGAATATTCCTATATTCGATTTCAATTTTTTGTTTAGAACTAACTCCATTTAGTTCATAATTTATTAACGAATATTCCTATATTCGATTTTCAATTTTGTTTCGAACTAATTCCATTTAGTTCATAATCTAATAACGAATATTCTTATATTCTACGTCGACTGGGTTTACAACTAATACCAATTAGTTCATAATTTAATTACCAATATTCTTATATTCTACGTTAATTTGGTTCACAACAAATTGTTAATTATTATTAATTTATCAATAAATATCCTAGACTTATACTTAGTTTCCTTATTTAACTTACGTTTCGATTGTTGTCCTTTAGGTGAGGATCACTCTGGGAAATTAAATTTTAATTATTCAGTTGGGCCCCATTTTAACATCCCGATCCTAAAGACAACATCCGAATCTCTCCTTTTCCCAGTTTTCTCTCTCTTCCCTTTTTACAGGTGAGACGACGACTACACCAAGGCTAAGTCCACTGCATATTACAAATTGGTAGCAGAGCGTAGTTAGTGTCTCAAGACTTGTCTTCTCTATTCATCACTGTCAACATGCCAAAAACACGTCAAAAATCGACCTCTTCCGCACCCGATTCTCCGAGAGCGCTTCATCTCTTGGAGTCTTCTGAACACGCCGTTCAAGGGACTTCTGCAACAGTGCCAGAGAATAGTGTTCCTTTATCAGAGCCTCAGGGTGAGTTACACCAAAGTACTGCAATAATCCAGAACCAATCGATATTTTCGATTACAGATTTAAAGGATTTAACTGTTAAAGTACCCTGTGTTAATGGTTCCGATCTGGAAATGTTGATAAAATTTATTCTGGAAGTAGATGCTATTATGTCCGTACCCTTTGTTCCGTACCTGACTATATTTAAGTTGTTAATCTTTAAAACTGAAGATTCTTTACGCATCTGGTGGACTCAGAGAATTACCATGGATTCCAACTGGTCTCAATTAAAAAAGGACATCCTAAATCAATTTACAACGTCCATTGATCGTGCTATTTTGGCCGAACGCTTTGTTAATAGAAAACAGGGTCACTCTGAAGGTTTCCCTGAATATGTCGAGGACATTCTCAAGTATACTTTTCTATTTAATTCCCCGTATACTGAAGCTGAAATAGTTGCGAAATTATGGTTGAATCAAAACCAACAAACTTTCAAGTACCTTCAGTACCGCGATCCGCCTACCTCGCTGGAGGAACTCCGAAATTTAACTAAAAGAATGAGGGCGGTCGATAGGCAACGCTCTTCGTATAGTGTTGTTCCTGTCGAACGAACTTTATCTAATTCTAATCCTATAGTTTGTAGATATTGTAAGCAACCAGGGCATTATCTTTCTCAATGTCCCGTCCGTCCAATTCGTCTTTCCCAGGTCACTCAAAGGGCTATTCTACCTGAAAATAAATGACTGACCAGGCCTATCAAAATTCGTAGTAATAACTGTCTCATAGAACAAATTACTGAGACAAAAGCTCCAGTTTCTAATTTAAATATTAAGCCCGATCCAAACAATTCCATTTCTCAATCTGCCTCTAGTTTAAGACGCCTAAGTACTCCGAAAGTTGAACCCCATTTCAACGAACTTTCTCCATCTCCGAATACAAATTCTCTTAAATCGAACCTTCCTTCCCTACCTATCGTGCATCTCTTTTTTCAACAAATTCGTGCAACAGCTCTGTTAGACACGGGATCGACAAAAAACTATATTAATCAGAACTTAGCTGACTATTTAGTTTCATTAAAATTAGGTTCTTTGTATGATTCAACTTCATATGCTCAATTAGCTGATGGTACTATTTTAAAGTCTCAGTCTAATTTATCTCTCGTGGTAAAAATAAGCTATTTAACTTGGAAACTTAATTTCCACATTATGAAAAAACTGAACTATCCAGTTATTATAGGTTTTGAAGCTTTACGCCAAATGAATGCCGAACTTAATTGTAATAATAATACTTTAACCTTTAAGTTTGATTCTTCCATAATCATTCCATTTTTACCATTTCCCTCTCTGATTACTTGTTCGTCAATAGGTAATATTATTGAAGTCGATTCTTCTGTTGAGTTATTTCAACAATTACAAAATGAGTTTCCCGATGTACTGACCGATCGACTTGGTCAAGCTTTGAATTTCAAATATGCGGTCCAGTTGACTGACAATGTTCCTATTAGAAAATCTCCATATCCTTTATCTCCCCCGCAAGCTAAAATAATGAGGGAACACATTAGTGATTTATTAGATAAAGGCATAATATCTGAAAGTAAATCTCCTTATTCTTCTCCTGCCTTCTTAGTCAAGAAATCCAACGGTGGTTTTCGATTGTGTATAGATTATAGGCAGTTAAATAAGAAGGTTGTTATGGATAGCTTTCCCGTTCCGTCAATTGATCACATTTTTCAATGTTTAAAAGGTGCAAAGGTCTTCACAACACTTGACCTTAACAGTGCATTCTATCAAATAGAGTTAACAGAAAAATCTAAAGATCTTACTTCTTTTGTCACCCCTGAAGGTCAATGGAAATTTCATAAAGCTCCATTTGGTTTATCTATTTCTCCAAGTGCTCTAAATAGATTGATGTTCAATATATTCGCCGATCTCAGGTATAAGTTCGTTATTGTATTTTTTGATGACTTGTTAATTTATAGTCCAGATATGGATTCTCATATTATACATGTTAGAGAAACTTTGATGCGATTACGAGAAGCGAATTTGACCGTCAATCCTGCAAAAATCACCTTTGCGAAATCCGAACTTAAATTTTTGGGTCATCATGTTTCCTCTAGTGGCCTTTCTATGGACTCCGAGAAAGTGGATGCAATAAAGAATTTGTCAGACCCTAAAAATTTAAAACATCTACAATCATTTATTGGAATGGTAGGGTATTACGCGAAGTTCATTCCCGATTATGCTCAGATTATGGCTCCACTTAACGACCTAAGGAAAAAGAATGTCAGATTCCATTTATCAGAAAGTCATTTACGATCGATACAGAAACTCAAAGAAGCTCTTATCACAGCTCCAGTTCTCCGCTTTCCTGATTTTGATCGTGATTTTATACTTCAGACAGACGCGAGTCAAACTCACATCGGATGCGTTCTTCTTCAAGAATTTGGTGATGGTTTGCATCCAATCCAATACGCTAGTCGAAGATTAACTTCTGCAGAGAAAAAATTCAGTACGTATGAACAAGAAGCTCTCGCTTGTATTTGGGCGATGGAAAAATTGAAATCATATTTATCACATCGTACGTTTTTGCTTCAAACCGATAGTTCTTGTTTAAAATGGCTCATACAACATCCTAGAAACCTTGGACGCGTTGGTCGCTGGTTGCTAAGAATCAGCCGCTTCAAGTTTCGAGTAGAGCACATCAGAGGTAAAGACAATTGCACAGCTGACTGTTTATCACGTCCTTTTTCCGATTTTCATGTACCGGACGAATCATTTCTGCCTTCTGATCAACTCAATCAAATTGTTGATCTAATCAATCCCATAAGCGATTTACGTATTTTACAAGACCAAGACCCAGATTTAAGCGTAATAAAATCTGAAATAACTCAAGGTATTATTCATACTAACTTCTCTATTCATGATAATTTCCTAGTTCGATGTATTGGCAAGAAAAGAGTTCGTCGAATTGTTGTTCCTTCAGCTATTAAAAATGAAATTCTAGAACAATTCCATAATTCTCAAATGGCAAGTCATCCAGGTATTTCAAAAACTTTCCGAGCGATTTCTCGAAGATTTTGGTGGTCTCGAATGTATGTAGATGTACGAGAATTTGTCAAGAAATGTACATTTTGTTTACGCCATAAGGTTAATCAACATCCCGATAAAGTCGTCATGTCTTCTAAGCCTTCAACTACAACCTGGGAAAAAATTTACATAGACCTTATGGGTCCAATAATAAAGTCTCATGCAGGTAATAAGTTTGTTCTACTGATTTTAGATAGTCATAGCAAATGGCTTATCACTTATGCTATTCCTGATTCAAGTTCTACATCAATAATAAACTGTTTACATAAAGTTTTTACTACTTATGGTTCTCCTAAAAGTATCGTTTCAGATAACGCTACGTATTTCACTTCAAAAATATTTAATGAATTTTGTTCTCTATGGGGTTCAAAAAGTTATCACAGTTCCCCGTATCATCCAAGTTCGAATCCCGTTGAGAGGGTAATTCGCAATGTTAGAGCTGCCTTATCTATCTTGCTTCATCAATCTTTTGACGATCATCTTTCTTGGGATCTGTTATTGGATCACATAACATTTAGTAATAATACTTCATACCATGAAAGTATAAAAAACTTACCATGTAAGGTTTTTCTCGGGCGAGAAATACAATTTCCTATAGATCGGCGTTGGGATTTATCGGCTGTTTGGGAGAAAGAAGATTCACTATCGTCAAAACAGATATATGAAATTTTGCAACAATCGAATGCAAAACAAGCTAAATATTTTAACAAAGGTCGTAATTTGCATACAAAGTTCGCGATCGGAGATAAAGTTGTTCAGCGGCTACATTTCCAAAAGATGTATCCTAAGTTTCACTTAAAATTTCTGCCACGTTATAGCAATCCAAGAATTATTCGTCAATTCACGAGCCCCGTAAGTTGTGTTGTCCAAGATCTAATTACGGGAGAAAAATTCAATACTCATATTGAACATTTAAAATCTGTTTAAATGATATTAAAAACAAATTACTTCAAAATTCTTCGTAAATAGTGTTCCCATGAATTTCATTTCTAGTTTAAGGTTCCTGGCGCAAATTTCGAGTTATGCTTCAGAGGACGTATTATTATTAATAACTTCAAAATTCTTCGTAAATAGTGTTCCCATGAATTTCATTTCTAGTTTAAGGTTCCTGGCGCAATTTTCGAGTTATGCTTCAGAGGACGTATTAGTATCGATTTAGTTTCGTTTTAGTTTTAACGTTTGAGAGCGTCAATATATTATATTTTCTAAAATATAAAACTGACAGTAATTGAATCAGCGGTTCTCAACATAGTATAAGCAAGTTTTGTTTTAAGTTTGTATTTTAGTTATACTCCTTGTCAACCAGTGGTTCTAATTCTTGTTAAGAATTGTGCGAGTGATCCGGATGTTCGGCAGCCTCTATCTCGATGATTTCCAGATCATTATCTATTTTCCGGTTGCGAAGTACCGTCTGCCCGTACGTCTTAATAAGTTTGAATGAAGATTGTTTGGTTGATTCTTGTTTTCTTCTTCAGATTATTAATTGTTAGTTATTTAATCATAGTTAGTTGAATAGTTGCTCAGGGTGCTTTGCACTTAATGTACTTATGAATCTATTATTTATCATGATCAAGAATTTCTTTCATGTCATTAATTTATCATTTCTATAATTATTCATGAATTGTTTATAGTATTCAATTCTCAACAATACCTTTATTGTTGAACCTATTTCCAACAATCGTTGGAGGGGAAGATTGTGATATTATTTTTATAATATCACACTTAGTATTTGTATACCCTTAATAATATTAATTATTATTATATTTAAATGTTCTGATTGCAATACTTTGGTGCAGGTTACCTAGAAAACAGTGTTTATAAGGTAGTGTGCCAGTGATATTGTTAATTGAGAAAATACAATAAATAGATTAAATATATTTAGTTAGTTACGCGAGCAGAAAAAATTTGAATGGAATTTTTTCACTTTTGTAAACAAGTTGAAAAATCGAAAATTGAGGAAAGAAAAATAGTATAAAATGATTGATTTTATCGGTAATATACTACGACCGGTTTCATCCGAATACCATTCATTATTATAAACATTATTCCATATTATAATTATCTAATGGAGACAGCGTAATGCCTGATTACGTCATTTGATCCGGTAATGTATTTTATTTTTCTCGTCTCTTAAAGTTTCTTAATTTATTAGAATATTCTTATATTCTAGTTCAACCATGTTTTCAACTAATTCCAATTAGTTCATAATTAATAACGAATACCTATTCCTATATTCGATTTCAATTTTTGTTTAGAACTAACTCCATTTAGTTCATAATTTGATGACGAATATTCCTATATTCGATTTCAATTTTTTGTTTAGAACTAACTCCATTTAGTTCATAATTTATTAACGAATATTCCTATATTCGATTTTCAATTTTGTTTCGAACTAATTCCATTTAGTTCATAATCTAATAACGAATATTCTTATATTCTACGTCGACTGGGTTTACAACTAATACCAATTAGTTCATAATTTAATTACCAATATTCTTATATTCTACGTTAATTTGGTTCACAACAAATTGATAATTATTATTAATTTATCAATAAATATCCTAGACTTATACTTAGTTTCCTTATTTAACTTACGTTTCGATTGTTGTCCTTTAGGTGAGGATCACTCTGGGAAATTAAATTTTAATTATTCAGTTGGGCCCCATTTTAACATCCCGATCCTAAAGACAACATCCGAATCTCTCCTTTTCCCAGTTTTCTCTCTCTTCCCTTTTTACAGGTGAGACGACGACTACACCAAGGCTAAGTCCACTGCATATTACAATATATATATATATATATATATATATATATATATATATATATATATATATATATATATAGTGTGTGTGTGTGTGTGTGTGTGTGTGTGTGTGTGTGTGTGTGTGTTCGCAGCATAACTCTCGAAAGACTTAATTGATTTGAACGAAATTTGGTACACACGTTGGAATCCATCACCGCATGGAGTCTATTTAAAATGGGCCCAATCGGACTATTTTAAGGGTGGTTTTTAGGGGTTGAAAAAAGTTTTTGGGCCCGAAAATACCGAAAAAAATTTCAGAACTGTTTCAAAATTGAAATTTAACCTTTTAGTAAAGATCAAAATGTGCTGCTAAAATTTTAATAAAATCGGCCAGACAGGACCGGACTTACAAATTTTATGAAAACACTAGTTTGCGGATAGTGATTTACTTACTGAAGGGTGTATTTAATTTGATACAGAGGTTGCATTGATAATAATATTAAAATTAAGAAAAAAAATATAATTTTAAGGGATGTATTAAGGGGTTAAATTTTTTATTTTGTCCAAAAACAAACTTATGTTCACATAATAACAGAACTATGCCTGTATTAGCAAATACACTATATTGTCGGCAGGGTTTTAGCACTGCGACCCGAGTTTTTTATTATAATATTAGTATAGATAACTACGCGAGGAGCTGAGTATTGGTATTCGCCGGTTCAAAATCCTCCTTCCTCCTTACGTGACGTCACAACATGGCCGCCACAAAATGGCGTCCAAAAAATAAAATGGCGTGTGGGTACTCAAATCAAACAGGGCGGGGAGGGGGATTCAGCCAATGGCATGCGGGGGGCGTGGCAGCACGCGGGTGAGGAGGAGCATGCGGGACCTCAAGCTCCAATCGACTGCGAGGCAATATTCGGCGGAGGGGGGAAGGCCGCGCCCTCGTCCAATCGTTCTAGAGTGACGTGCAGCCATAGGCAATCGGGGCGGGGCGTGCAGGAGTTCAAAACTCCAATCGTCTACAAGCGGCATGCGTCCATAGCTAAACAGGGCGGGGCAACGCTGTAGTTCAAGCTCCAATCGTCTCCGAAGCACCATAGACGTTTGGGAGAGGCTAGACCCGTTTGTCCGCGAGCGGCGCGCGGGGGGAAAGCTTCTCGCGGTCGGCTACGAGAGCGCCGCTGCCGGGGGAAAGCCGTCGAGGGAAAACTACGGGGTACAGCTAAAGAAACAAAGGCCGGGGATGACAGATAACAGAAATATGTTTAACTCACCCCATAAACAGCGGGAACAACACCGCAGCACTCACTCACACCCCCCATGAAAAGCCCTACACACGCGTCGAGAAACGCGAGAGATGCGTCGCGAGTCTGGAATTTATTTACATCTGAACCGGACGCGAACTGATTACAATTCTCAAAATCACAAAGACACCAACATGAACACACACACGACCGAACCACAGTGTTATTTATTTTAAAACTGCGCCGTAAGCATGATGTAATATAAATGAAAAGCCCTACACAGGCGTCGAGAAACGCGAGAGATGCGTCACGAGTCTGGAATTTATTTACATCTGAACCGGACGCGAACTGATTAAAATTCTCAGAATCACAAAGACGCCAACATAAACACACACACGACCGAACGTGTTATTTATTTTAAAACTGCGCCGTAAGCATGATGCAATATTACGAAATAATGCGCAATCCCACAGCCGCATGCAAGCACAGTCTTGCCACAACACCGCTTTACCGGACTGTTTC
This sequence comes from Mongoloraphidia duomilia, assembly GCA_039654895.1. Lineage (NCBI taxonomy): Eukaryota > Metazoa > Arthropoda > Insecta > Raphidioptera > Raphidiidae > Mongoloraphidia > Mongoloraphidia duomilia. The sequence goes on along the minus strand of CM077517.1, from coordinate 45,705,875 downwards.
TGGTCCGCAGCGGAGGTATACATTAACGCGAATGACGCACACCGGCTCGATTCCAGGAAAAGACCACCGCGTCGTAAGCATTACGCAATATAACTTAATGTTGTGCAATAAGAGGTCCCGCCACGAGTCGACCGGACACACACATACAAGCGATTCACACGCACGAGACGGCGACGCCATTTCTGCGCAGCCGCGCCCGCTCACGCGCCGGCACGGACTGTTTTTAGTCCGCGGCGTAGGAATACAATAACGCGGATGACGCAAACCCGACGTTAGCGCGGAAATTTCCACTCGCGCTCTATAAAACTCGAGAACCGCTCGCAGCGACGCACAGTCTATTTTCCGCCGGTTATCACTACGCCGAACCTTTGCGCGCGCGCGAAATAGCATCACTATTCATATTTTCAAACGGTTAAGTAACAAATAGTGCAGTGTTGGAAAGCGATCATTTAACAGACAACAAAACAGTTCTAACATCTATGAAGCAACTATTTGTGAAGTGGTTGAAAGTGTACATCGACACACAGCAAGTTAAAAACACAGCACTCGTGAACGGTATACATAAATCACAGTGAAAGTTATACGCGCTTCCGAATCGCTGTAATCACGTACAAGTCCTTAGTTAATAAATAGTTGTGCAACAGACACTGTTTCTTAACAATTAATAGTGACGGCAATTCAGTTATTGCACGGACACAGCACTTGAACAAACAGTTTACATTTCACCAGCATAATACACAAGGTGGACGCGATCAACACTTACGAACATACACGGTGAGTTGTTTTACTTATTTTATATATTTTTGGCTTAAAATTAAACAAAACATTGAATTTTATAATACACAATCGCGTCCGTATAGTATATAACTTGTCGGTTCATTTACTTAAACTCAACTGATTGAGAAAGACGAATATTCTATTTTTAACCACGTTGTTTATATAAGGCATATTTGAATGCATTTGGTCTCACTATCTAACGTAAACAGTCGCGTTTTAAGCATGAATAAAAATAGCATTGAAAAGAAAAGAGTATTGCTTTTGGCCAGTTCTGAACCCTCCTTCCACCATGTCGTGACGTCACAGTCGCATCCCAATTTTAAGGGTAAAAAACGCCCGTAGCGTCAAAGAGCGCCAGCTATTTATCGCGCCGTCGAGTTTTTTCAAAAAGACGTACGGAGAGCGCGGAAAATGAGCGTTGCGTGTGTCTAATCGAGGCGTGTTCGAATTACAGCGGTCGCGGTCGACGGTCGTTCGCACGAGACGTACGTTCCGTGCTTCGCCGCAGTCCCGAAGAACAGACGACGTCGACTTCGCGGAGAATCGTCCGAAAGAAAAAGAAGAGAGCGTCGCCGCGCAGACTCCAAATTCGAGCGAGGACGACGACGACGAAAAAGTAAGAAGCCAAACCATTTATTTTTTATTTATTTATTTATTTACTTAATAAGTTTTCCTACCCAACTTGGCAAAGCCAGTTCCAGGGTAGGAGACACAATACAATAAATTTACAAATTTTGATTTGTGATGTAGCGTTAAAAAAGAAAAAAAAAAGAAAAGAGAAAGAACAGTATAGAGATAAAACTAAATGAATCTACGATGTTATTTAATATTAGCAAAATTTAGTTAATACAATCAGAGTGATTGAGGATGCTGTAAATTATTTTTGAATTAATTTCCTGTAACAACCAGCCAAATATTTTTTTTTTAATGTTTGTAGATGTTTTATTTTTTTGAATTTTATTGGTATGCTGTTATATAGTTTAGGAGCAAGGAAAGCCGCATGATTTTGGCTAAAAGTCTTCGACATTTTTGGCACCTGTATGGGATTTTGGGACATAATTCTTGTATCATAATTATGATGATATGGGATACGGTTTTCAGGTTTTTTATGGAACAAGGATAAGATCGCTTTAGCAAATAGTTGAGAAATGTTTAGTATCCGAAATTCA
>CM077517.1:43751855-43785157 GCA_039654895.1 Mongoloraphidia duomilia | reverse complement strand
TTAAAAATCGAAACAGCAGATCGACATTGTCAGGATCATTTCCTAAAACAACCGACAGATCACCTGACAATCCGATCTGCTGTCGTGTGTCCCTAAACTGGACACACTCTATTAAAATATGCGAAACGGTGACACGAGTGTCACACGTCTCACAGAGGGGCGGATCCTCACGAGCCATCAAAAAACCATGTGTCAATCTACAGTGACCGATGCGCAGCCGGGTAAGGACCACTTCCTCCCACCTGGAGGGACGGCAAGATGTGAACCATGGGTCAACTGTAGATTTTATAAATTTTAATTTGTTTTCATCGACAGCACTCCATTCATCCTTCCAGAGCTTCTGAACGGCTGAAATCAGAACGCTCTTGAGGTCGTCACCGATAACGCAAAATACACTCTGACCGTTATTTGCAGCGTCCTTAGCTGCAGTGTCAGCTAGTTCATTGCCAGCAATTCCCATGTGGCCGGGAATCCAACAAAACCGAACAGTGGTTCCACCTCTTTTCAAAGAGTACAATTTGTCCTGAATTAAGCAAATAAGAGGGTGGCTGGGATAGGAACGCTGCAATGCCTGTAGAGAACTCAAAGAGTCGCTGCAAATAACATATTTGTGCGGACCGTGAACATGTCTCAAGGCCTGCAAGATTGCATATAACTCTGCAGTAAAAATACTGCACTCTTGAGACAACCTGTATCCAACACTGTCGTTATCGGTGACGAACGCGCAACCAACTCGGTCGAGAGACTTCGAGCCATCCGTGTAAACGGAATGATAGTCTCGATTCTTATCCAGCCATGCCAGGAAAAGCTGGCGATAGAGCTCTGGTGTTGTCGTACTTCGCGGATGAATGGAAAGTGACATGTCGATGACCGGCTGAGGAATTAGCCACGGGGGCACAGAATTACGGCCGACTCTAAGAGTTTTAGACAGAGACGACTGAAGTTCATCTAAGAGAAGAGTCAACCTGATACCAAGAGGGCGTGTTGCATTTCTTCTCCGTCTATACAGAGAAGAAAACTTAGGTTGGAAAACGCAACTGTAAGTTGGGTGATCAGGTTGACTACGGAGCTTAGAGACGTAGGATAGCATATTGCGTTTCCGCCGGATGTTCAGCGGAGGCTCTCCGCATTCAGCGGCAATGCTAATAACAGGACTGGATCGAAACGCTCCGGTTGACAATCGAATTCCGGCATGATGAATAGCGTTTAACGTCCTGATGTACGACTCACGCGCTGAGTCATACACGATGCTACCGTAATCCAATTTTGACCGTACGACTGCACGATAAATACGCAGCAAAACAGTACGGTCTGCACCCCACGTGGTGCTGGATAAAATTTTTAAAAAATTAAGGGAAGACATCGACTTCGTCTTTAAAATATTAAAATGAGCCTTCCAATTTAACGACCGGTCAAACGTAAGTCCTAAAAATCGGGCAGTATCTTGCACAGATATGAGCGTATTATAAAGATATAAGAATGGTTCCTGATAACAACTACGAATGCGGCAAAAGTGCACACACTGGGTTTTCCCAACGGAAAATTTAAACCCATTGTTAGTTGTCCAGTTCTGGATGCTATTAATGGCCAACTGCAAATGACGTTGTGCAGTACGAATGTACTTTGACGAGCAGTAGATCGCCATGTCGTCAACATAGAGCGATGATTCTACAGACGATGGAATGCTGTCAATTATGCCATTAATAGCGATGGAAAATAAGGTGACGCTAAGAACCGAACCCTGTGGAACACCATTCTCCTGTGCAAAGACACTAGACAAAGTGTTGCCGATACGGACTTGGAAGTAACGCTCCAATAAAAAATTATTAATAAAATTCCCAAGATGTCCTCTAATACCCCAATTGTGTAATGTTCGGAGTATCCCGTACCGCCATGTAGTGTCGTAAGCCTTTTCAAGGTCGAAAAAGACCGCTATCAAGTGCTGTTTGTTAAGAAAGGCGTCCTGTATTGCGGACTCCAGCCTGACTAGATGATCCATCGTCGAACGGTGCTTCCGAAAGCCACACTGGGCATTCGTGATCAATCGTCTGGATTCAAGAATCCAAACCAATCGTCGGTTGATCATACGTTCGAGAAGTTTTGACAAACAGCTAGTCAGTGAAACAGGACGATAACTTGATGCTTGTTTTCGGTCTTTACCGGGCTTCAACAACGGCACTACAATAGAATTACACCAAGCGGTAGGAAACGTATTGGTGTACCATATTAAATTATACATCTTGAGAAGGAATATAGATCCGGAGGGAGGTAGCTTTTTCAAAAATTGGTAATGGATATCGTCAGATCCTGGAGAAGTATCATGGCAATCATGCAAACTCGACTGTAGTTCCCACGAGGAGAAAGGTGCATTGTAGTTCTCCTCATTTTGTGAGGAAAAGTTTAATGCAACTTGTTCTGCTTGATTTTTCTGAGCAGAAAAACTCTCTAGATAGTTTGCGGAACTCGAAACTTTTGCATAGCATGAACCCATGTGATCGGCGACTTCATCAGGCGACGTAATTATGTCATTTCCCATTACCAATCCAGAAATGTAATTGAAACTCTGTTTGCCAGAGATCCTCCGAATTTTCTCCCATACTTCGCGGGCGGGAGTAGAACTTCTTACAGTGGAAACAAACTCACTCCATGACTGCTTCTTACTCTCTGCTATGATACGTCTGGCAATGGAACGCTTTTGCATGAAAAGTACACGATTTTCATCCGTCATGTTATTTTTGAAGCGACGGAGAGCTTTACGACGTTCACGGATGGCATCCCGACAAGCCTGATTCCACCAGGGAACAGGCACACGTCGCGGTGTTGTTGACGTGCGTGGGACTGCAGCTAAAGCCGCCTCGATGACCGCATCCGTGAAATGCTCTACAGCAGCATCGACATTGCCAAAGTTCATTTCGCCGACATTTAACACTTGCTGAAAGTGTGACCAATTAGCGTCTTTTATTTTCCACTTCGGGGAGCGTCTTTCATCCACATGGAATGAAAGAAGACGACAAATGATTGGGAAATGGTCACTGCTACAAAGATCGGCATTTACTTCCCATTCACAGGATGGGGCGATAGAAGAAGAGCAGAGAGTGAGATCTATAGCGGAAAATGTCCCATTTGCAGCCGAGAAATGCGTATTGGAACCTGTGTTCAATACGACCAAGTTTTTATTCAGAATCAACGTCTCCATTAGCCTTCCACGAGCATCCACACGATTTGAACCCCAAGTGGGATTGTGGGCATTAAAATCCCCCATGATGACAAAGGGGCGTGGAAGTTGATCTATAAGAGATGCAATGGTTACAAGTGTCGGTTGTTCTGTTGGAGGAATATATATTGAACACAAAGTTACCGGATTCGGCGCATATAGTCTGACAGCGATGACCTGTAAGTCAGATTGTAATGGGACATTTTCGGAAAACACATTATTTCGGACTAAAACTGCCACTCCGCCACTGGCACGTTCAACGAATGGTTTATCTTTACGATAAATCGTAAAACCACGAAGAATCGGAGTGTTTATGTCTTTCAAATGTGTTTCCTGTAAACTAATAGCAGTCGCATTATGATCATTAAGGAGGAGTTTTAATTCGCTGAAATGAATATAAAAACCGTTCATGTTCCACTGTAAGAAATTGAATGTGATAATTAGTAAAAAAGGAGCTACCTCATTTTTTTCCTCGCTGCATCAGACCGATGATGAGGAGGTCTGCTTATATCTTCGTCCATAGCAGAGTCTGCACTGCTGCTATGGTCGATGCGTGTCCTTGTTATAGTCATAGTATGACTATTATCCCGGTTCAAGATAACCTTAGTTTTCTTTACCGGAGATACATTTTTATTCTTGTTAACCGGAGATTTTACCGGTGATGTCATCTTCTTTACTGGCGATCTCGATCTATCTGGACTTTTTTTATTTTTATTTTTATTTTGTTTCTTGACAACAACTTTGGAACTGGATGGGGAAACTTCGGTTTGTGTAGACATGTCACATGTCTGTGTTGACATGTCTACTTTGACGACAGGAATGGCAGCAATGTTTGCAAAGGAACGTGTAAAAGAAGGGACAGTTTCACGATATTTGCGTTTGGCCTCTGCAAAAGAAATTTTTTTCTGTTGTTCTTATTTCTTGTATCTTGAACTCCACTTTGTATTGTGGACATTCTCTAGATCTTGCAGAGTGGGTTCCGTCGCAATTAACGCAGTGAGATACCCTTTTGCACGGAATATCTTCATGCAAAGGTTGGCCGCAATTGTCACAGAGACTAGGAAAGCTACAGTTATTCTGTGAATGTCCAAACTTTTGACATTTATAGCAACGTAAGGGAGATGGTATATACTGACGTACTTTCAAAGAATAGAATGCTGCTTTAATTGATGGCGGAGGCTGCGGTGTACAGAACGTAAGAATATGAGACGGTGTAGGTACTAATTGACCGTCTCTACGTGCGTGAATTCTGTATACGTCTGTAACACCTTGGTCTTTAAGTTCCTCTTTTATTGTTTCAACAGTACAGTTGAGCAGGTCAAAACAATAAATAATGCCCTTAGAGAAATTAAGCTGCTTATGCAGTTCTACTTTTACTGGTACGTCTGTGCACATGTCCACACCTTTTATATTTGTGCATGCCAATACCTTATGAGCTTGATGCTGTGAAGCTGTTTCAATTAATAAACATCCATCACGCAACTTTTTAACACTTGGAAAAGTTCCAAACAAGCCATCAAGATGTTTATTAATGTAAAAGGGACTGTCGCCGTTGAAGTTTCCAGTTACCTTAGTCATTATCAAATATCTGTTACAAGGAGTAACATTCGCCAGATCATTACCAAATAATAAATTTAAATTGTCATCTTTACGCCCTCTCTTAGAGGGAGGGCTGGTTAAAGAGGGGAAATTTTCCATAATAATTTTATTATATTCATCAACCGTGCTCCCCGCCCACCACGGAGCCCAACAAGGGGACGATGACCGCAAACCGGTACAGAGCGCCAGGGCTACACGGTGATATAGTCAGCTCAAGAGACGGCGCCACTCCATCAAAAGACACTGGCTCACCCCGCCGGAATACTAAATATACACGACGTTAGCCGATTGACTAGACTGGGTTAGGTCTAGCCGCCCGTTTACAGCGAAGCGGAGGCCAAAGCAGTGTGTTGGTGCACCCAGGCGAACCTCAACTGCCAGGATCCTCTTTTCCGCCTTACGGGTCACCGCGCACGGCAAACACGCAGGTGTACTATTAGGGACTACTACAAACAAAGGACAGCAACAAAGGTGTACCCATAACGGAGGGACAAGACCGCTAACAACAACAAAAGACGGAAGAACTGAAGAAGAAAAATGTTGCGGCTGTCCTTCCTTCATAATAGTCCCTAAATGAATCACCCAGCCGGGTACACAACCAACTGGTGCGTGCTCGGGTTTCCCTGGGTTCGCCAATTCCCAAAGAACATTGTAATGCAATTGCGATAAACAACGACATTCCAATGTTCCCCCTGGGGGCACTTCCTCTCGTGACTGGACTAATGTAAATTATGTTAGGTGTCAGGTGCTTCACGTCACAATATGCAGTTTATTCTTCATTTAGGTAGTTTGTCAGTGTTTATTTTATAACTTTTCCTACTGAATCTCCTATGGCAAAATCAAGCAGAACTTTCCATCCTCTTCAGGTAAGGGTATTGTTAATCACCAAGCAATCTGATGGTGATTTCAGAAATTTGTTCAAATACGAGCTAGCCCCCTTCCCAATGTCTTTCTTCAAAGATAAAGGTATGCACAAGGGCAGAAAGTCAATGTATGAGGCATTCGCTCCTATATAAGACCCACTGGACTTCAGCAGCAACAAATGCGCATTGTTGGTGGGTACCTGCTGCATAAGGTTGTGTAGAGCAAATCAACAGAAGCCACATTTGAATTGGTGTTCCAGAATTATGTGGATTATGTTCAAAGACACTTCGAGAGCAATGCCATAGTGGTATTTGATGGGTATTCTGTTGACATAAGTTATCAGAGCACCAAAGCAGCAGAACGATATTGATGGTCTTTGCTGCACTCATCAACAAAGTTTGTGTTTTCCAAAACAACATCTATTACTACAATTTCACAAGGAAAATTTCTCTCCCACGATACCAACAAGAAAAACTTCATTACAATGCTGATGACTTAAATGGAAGCCAAGGGAATTCAGGTGAAGCAGGCAACAGAAGATGCCGATGTCATGATAGTGGAAACTGCTATATCAAAAGCTAGCGACTTTGCTTCTTCCAAAAAGAACACATCCAGTGTTTTGCATTCATCTCATTCATGCAAATTTAGCACTCAGGATATTCTCTTTCTTCATGCAGTGAGTGGGTGTGACACCACTTCAGCACCCTTCGGAATTGGGAAGAAGAAGGTAATGCAGGTTTATGAGAAAAACCCTTGGCTCTCAGAAATAGTTGGTGTTTGCAAAGACCCTGAGGCAACACCACACAAAATTTCTGAAGCAGGAGTGAAGTTTCTGGTGATTAGTGCGGTGAGACCATCGACGCAGATAATTTGGAGGATCGCGGTACCGAACATTTTCAAACGTTGTGGCGAAACCGAAATGTCAACTTGCCACCTACAAGAGATGCCGCCAAGTACCACTCCTTCAGGACATACCTGCGAGTACCAACATGGCTGCGAAGTGAAGGGAGCCCAGAAAAGTTACCATCAGCTTGGGACTGGAGCATGACCAGACGAGGTTTATACTCGTTCATAGTATTTGTCATATTGTTAAATTTTCACCATACCAGACTGTTGTTTGACGATTTCTCTACTTTGTTATAATTCATTGTGCTATGCTAAAATAAAAGTATTTATTTGTTTATTTATTTACAGGTGTGATCCCCATTATCACGACTATGGATACTGCTCCAGACCACCTCCTCAACATCATTCGCTGCAAATGTACTACAAGATGTAGCACGAAGGCCTGCAGCTGCAAAAAAGCAGGACTCCGGTGCTTTGCCATCTGCCAAAATTGCGTTAATGCGAAAATTCACCAGAAACAGACTTCAATGAAGAAGATATTGACGCTGAATGCGAAGAACAAGCCAACCTCTTCGACGAAATTATAACTCGGGAGGAAAAAAATGATGACGACACCGACGACGACATGCTATAATTAGGTTAACGACATTTTATTCTTGAGATGAATGATGTTTTATTGTTAGGGTAGTTATACGTGTTAAAATTCAGGGACACCTAACATAATTTACATAGAAATGTTGAAAAATGAAAGTTATAAGGCAAAAACCTGTATTTTTCTGCTATTTTTGATAAATTAAGAAATTTGTTATATCTTTGAACCACTGTATCTCAGTAACTGTTACGTCAAAAAATACTTTAGATCAATGAAATTTGTAGAAAATTTAATGCTCTTCAACTTTGTAAATAGGTGTATTACGCTAAAAACGCATAGTTCAGAAGTTATAAGCGAAAAACTGAAAAAAGTCAGAAAATCTCGAGGTTTTTCGGCTCCCCCCCACGTTAGCACAGGGTCCTCGAGGTCGAAAACTCAGATTCTACTCCAAAGAGTATCCACAAACAACATACCAAAATATCATTAACTTTGGAATACTTTCCAGGTAAAAAGTACCTACCTGCTGGACTAACTACTGAAATGTTTGTGTAACGACCTTAATTTAATAAATAAAGGAAAATCTATTAAAAAAGTGGGTGCGTGTACTTATGTACGCGCGTTAGCAGTTATACTTTAAAAATCGATGTGTTGATACGGGCCTGCGGCGCCAGAAATACAGCCTTACGGGCCGCCGATTTACTATTATTTACAGTCAAATATCAATTTTCAAAAGTATCGGATAATTTTTACAAAAGTAGATACATATATGGCCGCCATTTTGAAATCTGATGCTACTTTATTTTTTGTGTTCTATGAAACTCTCAAATATCAATTTTCAAAAGGATCGGATAATTTTTACAAAAGTAAGAGAGAGAGAGAAGAAAAATATAAATATGAAGTGGAATATACAATAGATAAAAAAAGCATGTGTGTGTCGAGGTTCGAACCCGAAACCTATTGCGTATGGCGCGGCGGTCCTATCCATTACAGTACGCACATCTTACGCGAAATTGCTACATAATAGGGTATTATAATGAATAATGATGTTGGTGCCACAGGTTTAAATCCACTCCACTTAGCAAGGTCACTGTATTCGTTACTACGGTAATAATTTATTTTTTACTAGGTGGGAAGTATTATAGGACTGGTTAGCCCAGGAAATGAAAGGAAAAAATCACCCAATGTCGCAAATAATTCCCATAGAGCTGAATTTTTCACAGCTGATGGTAAAACCTTTAGACATGTATTTTTACAAAAGTCTCCGATTATCCCCCTTGTGCTTCCCCCACCATCCCCTCTTGAACATAATTTTGCAAGTCTTTCGGAAGCCAGTTTCGAAATATCTCAGAAACGGTCGACTTAAGCGATTCTTTCATTATGTAATGTTTTAAATAGGAATACATTTCCTACAATTTTCATTCCCACAACTTTTCTGTGGTACTAATGGTAAATCACGCGTTTTTTGTAACCTTGGTTACCATTTGTTAAAACGTAATGTCCTTTTCAATAGCTTTATTTATTGTGTTCTTCATCGAATTTTAAATTGAAAATACACATTTTCATTAAGCAAAGAACGCTCTAAATCGTGATTTTTGTCCCATATCGATATCTTTAAAAATTGAGAAGCTATAGCCAGTCAAAGTTGAAATCATCATAGAGTTTTACGTGTTTTTTTAACACGAGTTGCGAGTATTTCCATACCGAATAAAAAAAAATCCGTCTGGAAATCCATAGAAAATTTAATACCCTAAACGATGATTTTTGTCCTATCTCAATAACTTAAAAAATATTCAAGTTATAAACATTTAAGTTCATTTAAAAATCAGTTTTTCATTCAATTCGCTTGGACTTAAATGCCTATAATTTAAAAATCTCTCAAGTTATGGAGATAGGACAAAAATCATCATTTAGGGCATTACATTTTCTATGGATTCCTAGACGGATTTTTTTTATTAGGTATGGAAGGTACTTGCAACTCGTGTTAAAAAAACAAGTAAAACTCTATGATGATTTCAACTTTGACTGGCTATAGCTTCTCAATTTTTAAAGATATCGATATGGGACAAAAATCACGATTTAGGGTGTTCTTTGCTTAATGAAAATGTGTATTTTCAATTTAAAATTCGATGAAGAACACAATAAATAAAACTATTGAAAAGGGCATTACGTTTTAACAATAATGGTTTCCAAGGCTATAAAAATCGCGTGATTTTCAAGAAGCTGTAGCGTGCTTACTATTTGCACCACAGAAAATTTGTGTAAATCAAAATTGTAGGAAATGTAATCTTATTATAGAATGGGTCAGTGGTGGCTCCTTTATGAGAGCTGCGGAGCTGCCGCACTGCCAGAAAATAACGCACAATTAAAAAAAAATTGTATTATAAATCTAAAAAAATTGTATTATAAATCTGCATAATATGTTTTAATTTCATAATTATGAAGCCTAATTATGAAGCCATCACATAGCATTATTATAAATGACCATGCCACGGGGCCTATATTCTATAAACCTTCCGCAGCCGTACTAATTTCACTACGCAAGTGACGCGTTCTGCATTATATTTTGCTCCAAAATCAGTGTGTTAAAGAGAGTAAAGAAAATACAGAAAGAGACAGATTTGTATGCGTAAGCAAGCTTTTTAGGTTCGCAGGACGCGGTACAGTACGAACTCTTATTTAATATATCTAGTCAGTTGGCATATGCACACAGGGTAACCGTATTATAATAACTGTGGGATTAGATGTATCTGTAGTCTAACGGATAACGTAGTGGCTTCTTTATAACCAACAGGTTTCGGGTCCAATTCTCAAGACAAGCATACTTTTTTTTTAATAAATAATTAGATACTAGTTTACCTGCGCAAAACTTTTTTGCATGAAGCAAAAACAGTTTTTTAAAGTCCAAGTGTTTTGGTATAGGCCTGCGGCGCCGGCGGCCCTTCGGGCCGCCCTTCTGACTTTGTTTGCAACGTGAAACTTTTATTCATGTGTTTCTGCCATAGTTTTCAAAGATTGATGTGTTTTGATACAGGCCTGCGGCATCAAAATTTATTTGCATATAGAAAATATTTTTGCATGTGATTCTGCAATAGTTTTCAAAGATTGATGTGTTTTGATACGGGCCTGCGGCGCCATAGGTTATTTGCATATACAAAGCTTTATTAAGATATTGTGTCTTCGCCATAATTTTCAAAAGTTGGTGTGTTCTGATACAGGCCTGCGGTGCCATATGTGCGGCCCTTCGGGCCGCCAGATAGCGATTTTTTGCATATGCGAAACTTTTTTTAATTTTTGCAATAGTTTTCAAAGATGGATATGTTTTGATATAGGCCTGCGGCGCCAGATATACGGCCCCTCGGGCCGCCTATCAACCATTTTTTGCAAATGCTAAACTTTTTTGCCCAATTGTGTGTTTGCAATAGTTTTCAAAGATTGATGTGTTTTGATACAGGCCTGCGGCATCAAAATTTATTTGCATATAGAAAATATTTTTGCATGTGATTTTGCAATAGTTTTCAAAGATTGATATGTTTTGATACGGGCCTGCGGCGCCATAGGTTATTTGCATATACAAAGCTTTATTAAGATATTGTGTCTTCGCCATAGTTTTCAAAAGTTGGTGTGTTTTGATACAGGCCTGCGGCGCCATATGTGCGGCCCTTCGGGCCGCCAGATAGCGATTTTTTGCATATGCAAAACTTTTTCTAATTTTTGCAATAGTTTTCAAAGATGGATGCGTTTTGGTATAGCCTGCGGCGCCAGATATACAGCCCTTCGGGCCGCCTGTCAGCCATTTTTTGCAAATGCTAAACTTTTTTGCCCAATTGTGTATTTGCAATAGTTTTCAAAGATTGATGTGTTTTGACACAGGCCTGCGGCGCAAGATAGGCGGCCCTTCGGGCCGCCGGTCTACCATTATTTGTATAGAAACATTTTTTCATGTGTCTTTGCAATAGTTTTCAAAGATAGATATAGGTCTGCTTCGCCAGAAATGCAGCCCTTCATTATAATGAAGTCAGTATTTGGCCGCCAATTTGAAATCTGTCGCCTTTTTATTTTTTTGTGTCCCATGAAACTCTCAAATATCAATTTTCAAAAGGATCGGATAATTTTTACAAAAGAGTTTATATGTCCGTCATTTTGAAAAATCTGACGCCATTTTATTTTTTTGTGTCCTATGAAACTCAAATATACTTTTTCAAAAGGATCTGATGATTTTTACAACAGAGTACATATGGCCGCCATTTTGAAAAATCTGACGTCGTTTTATTTTTTTGTGTCCTATGAAACTCTTAAATATCAATTTTCAAAAGGATCGGATAATTTTTTCAAAAGAGTCCATATGGCCGCCATTTTGAAAAATCTTACGTCATAATATTTTTTTGTGTCCTATAAAACTCTCAAATATCAATTTTCAAATCGATCGGATAATTTTTACAAAACAGTTAATATGGCCGCCATTTTGAAAAATCTGACGTCATTTTATTTTTTTGTGTCCTATGAAACTCTCAAATATCGATTTTTAAAAGGATCGGATAATTTTTACAAAAGAGTCCATATGGCCGCCATTTTGAAAAATCTGACGTCATTTTATTTTTTTGTGTCCTATGAAACTCTCAAATATCAATTTTCAAAAGGATCGGATAGTTTTTACAAAAAAGTACATATGGCCGCCATTTTGAAAAATCTGACGTCATTTTATTTTTTTGTGTCCTATGAAACTCTCAAATATCAATTTTCAAAAGGATCGGATAATTTTTACAAAAGAGTCCATATGGCAGCCATTTTGAAAAATTTGACGTCATTTTATTTTTTTGTGTCCTATGAAACTCTCAAATATCAATTTTCAAAAGGATCGGATAATTTTTACAAAAGAGTCCATATGGCCGCCATTTTGAAAAATCTGACGTCATTTTATTTTTTTGTGTCCTATGAAACTCTCAAATATCAATTTTCAAATGGATCGGATAATTTTTACAAAACAGTTAATACGGCCGCCATTTTGAAAAATCTGACGTCATTTTATTTTTTTGTGTCCTATGAAACTCACAAATATCAATTTTCAAAAGGATCGGATAATTTTTTTAAAAGAGTCCATATGGCCGCCATTTTGAAAAATTTGACGTCATAATATTTTTTTGTGTCCTATGAAAGTCTCAAATACCAATTTTCAAAGGGATCGGATAATTTTTACAAAAAAAATGTCATACGGCCGCCATTTTGAAATCTGACGTCATTTTATTTTTTTGCGTCCTATAAAACTCTCAAATATCAATTTTCAAAAGAATCGGTTAATTTTTACAAAAGTACCTAGTTAAGAGTCGGCCAATCCCATATTCCTTCAGTAAGAGGCTCTGCCCCCTACACATGCTAATTTCTTGACACGAATAGTACTTTTATTTTTCTTATAACCGATCTCTATGATTATACTATCGGAAAAAAATATGTAATCTGTCAAAAAAATCTGTCGAAAAATTCTTCTTCTTTAAAAATAATATAGTTTTAATATAAAAAAAAATTGGGCAGTGCCGTCTCCAAACATTACGCACACCCCAAATTTACACGCTATTTGACTAAAAACATCTAAAAAATATATGTTTGTCTGTATATGTTAGGTTAGTATATTCTGACATGTCAAACTGGAATTCTCGACTATTATACTCCTTATCTAAATAACGTCAAATTGAACTGTAAATTTTTTCGTGATCTCTGACCAAATTTTGTACTAAAAACAGTCTTCATAAAATATGGAAACGCTATTTTCGCTGTAAATGAACGTAAATTTACACTTTTGTAAATTATTTTTTATATAAAATAAGATTTTTATTACCTAACGATTATTTTGAATTTTAGCGCTAATTAAACTAATAATTCGTTCTCTTGTCTCCGACTGACAGTTCGAGAGACAGCATTATCTATGGACATTCCGTTTATTTGCATCTTCGTCTGACTCTAACACATATCATGACTTCTCTCTCTTTGCTCTTGGTCGTTTTAATACTCAAATATCTATGCTAATATCAAACGATCCGGCTCGTACAATCATTCTAATGCAATCTAAAATTCACATTTTACATAAATTTGACAAAAAGTACCGGTCCTAAACCCAAACTAAATCAAATTTGTCATTTGCAGTAACAAAGTGACAGCTATTAAAAGTTTAACATTTCGATGCTGTATTGTTTATATATTTTTAAAAATGACATTATCCGCTGAAAATAATGCAACGTGACTTTTATATGCATCTCTGTCTTTTCTCTGTCGCACTCATTAAGCAAACGGCGGCTCTTGGCGAAATCGAAAATTGGATTTTATAATCTAAAATTATGGCTAGCGGCTCGAGGGTGCATTTAAAAAGAATCTATAATTCACAATTTATCCAATATTGACAAAAAGTATCCGCCCTAAATCCATTTTTATGCCCGATTTTCATCTTTAGTCTCAAAGTGACAGCCGATAATGAGTGTTATATTCGCAATGCATTTGTTTTCAATTTTCATCTATCGTAAACAGTTGACTTAAAGAATGACATACGTCGTTCGGACACACTATTTACTTGCGTCTCAGACACACCGATGGATTTTCGATTCCGTCTCTCTTCTACGCGTTGATCACTCGCTTAAGTTAGACGGTGACTTTTTCACTTTTTGCTCAATTCAGAGTAAAATCGCGTGAGACACCGTCTAAACTACGTCGAAAAAAACAATAACGCCGAATTTTGTCTACGAATTAAAACGTTAAAAAAAGTCGTTTTGAGCGTATCTTTTGCACTTTCTAGTTAGAGTTTTTTCTTCTCGTTCGTTTAAAACACGTCCCGACACTGTACGTTAAAAATTGACCGAGATATGAGCGTTTTGCGGCTCCGTGTTAATCAAATGGGCTCATTTTATTTCCGCGATGGCGCCCGAAATTTCAGCCGAAAACGTCGTGACGCACACCCCAATAAAAGTATGCAAAAAAGCCAAAAGTTTGCGATAAACGGCGCATTCGTGCGATTTTTTTTCGATTTTAGCCGAGCGTTCAAACACGGCCGCAATGTTAATCTTGTGGCCCGTTTTGTCGCCTTTGAAAAATCGCCGAGAGGCCCCCCTAAATTTGCAAAAATCGCCGATGCGACGTTGAGACGTAGCAAAAATGCCCCCATCCACCGAATTTTTTTCATAAAAATCCATCCAAAACTCTAATTTTCTATAGCTGTCCCGTTTTCAATTTTTTAAATTTTTGCCTTTTAATATATAGAAGATAAATATCATATATAAATATATTTAATAAATTAATAATTTATTAAATTAAATTAATTTATTTAATATCTTTATTTTATTATTTTATCGTCTTTTACAAACGTTTAGTACTAGCACGCGAGATAAAATTTTTGGAGTTATTTTTGTTTTGTTACGTAAAAGAAGTATAGCTTCTGACGTGCGTAAATAGTACACACTCTTTTTTTTTAATACAATAATAAATATTGCTATAAAAATCACTTTATTTACGATTTTAGCGCTAGCGAAATCAATGTATAGACAAATTATTCAGATCAAAAATACACTTAAAAATTGCATCAAATGTATTTTTGATTTTTTTTTTTTGAGGTCCCCTCATTAGGGGGGGGGGCTACTCCAATCTCCAGGTTGACTCTGCAGAACACCCATTTAAAATGTTCACGCGCCGCCACTGGAATGGGTGCTTACTTGATGTAAATTAATATTAAACATTTTGAATAATAATAAAACACGAAGTTTTTAAATTTACACTATAACTTTATTTTATGACAATTGTTTCGTCACTGTGTTGACGAAACAATTGTCATAAAATAAAGTTATAGTGTAAATTTAAAAACTTCGTGTTTTATTATTATTCAAAATGTTTAAATGTAATCTTATTTAAAACATTACATAATGAAAGGTGTTCTACCACCTGTGAAAAATCCAGCTCTATGGGAATTATTTGTGACATAAAACCTTTATTTCTCGGACTAGGTAATCAGTCGAATTTTTTCTTCTATCAAATAGTCCCGTCACGAGAGATTAAAACAGGGGGTCCACCTTGCGTTTTGTGCAGCAAATGATTTTATTTTTTTGTGTCTTCAAGCATATTTAGGAGATGTCAAATCCAAGTTTGCGACCTCTAAAACAGGGCGGGGGAGTTTTGGTGGGCTCAAAACTACGATTTTTTTGGACTTTTTTCGATTTTTTGCTTATAACATAAAAACGGCTGGTCCTATCGAAAATTAAAGGGCATAAAATTTGCTTCAAAACGCACTAGTCAAATATGTTTTTATTCCGATTTTTACTGACTCTACAGAACTTAGAAACACAAAATAAAAAATAAACTCTTTTTTGTTTGAAGGCGCTAATCTCAGAAACTACCAGTCTGTAAAAGAAGCAAAGTAGTAATCAATGAGACCCTAAACGAGTTTTTTAAAAATCCAATCTCAAAGGGTGAAAACGGGAGTGTAGGATTTATTGTAATGACAAAAAATCCTACATCCACGTTTTACACCCTTTGGGATTAAATTTAAAAAAAAAAATCGAATAGCCTATAATCTTCCTTAATAAACAGGCTATCTAACAAAAAAAATTTTTTTTAAATCGGACTTGTAGTTCCTGAGAATAGCGCGTTCAAACAAAAAAAGAGTTTATTTTTTTTGTTTGAACGCGCTAATCTCAGGAACTACCAGTCCGATTAAAAAAAAAATGTTTTGTTAGATAGCCCGTTTATTAAGGAATGTTATTGGCTATTCGAGTTTTTCAATAGTTAAAAGCTTGAAAAAATGCTTTTTTTTCATTTTCGTAAATTTTGGCGATTTTCTAAGTTCTGCAGAGCCGGTAAAAATGGTAACAGAAACATATTTGACTAGTGCATTTTGAAGTACATTTCGTGCCCTTTAATTTTGAATAGGACCATTTTTTCGATAGGACCAGCCGTTTTTATGTTATAAGCAAAAAACCGAAAAAAGTGTAAAAAAAATCGTGGTTTTTAGCCCACCAAAACTCCCCTGCCCTATTTTAGAGGCCGCAAATTTGGATTTGACATCTCCTAAACATGCTTGAGGACACAAAAAATAAAATCAATTGCTGCACAAAACGCAAGGTGGACTTCCTCTCGTGACTAGACTAAAAAATTTTGGAGCATGCAAGTAATTCAAGAATTACAAGGCGCGATATTCATATTGTGTGTAAACGGTTTTACCGAACATAGGGAAAATAACACTAAGAAGATCAATTTTGTAGTTGGCTATGGCCATAAGACCTAATGTAAATATGTATTGGATTACATAGAAAAAATAGTGCAGTGAATTTTTTAAACAATTTTCCATAGCAACGGTTGACTATTAAGCGAAACTCGGAACCTGCTAAATAAAAAAAGTCATGAGGTGTCGTAAGATACCCGACAGAAGCTATGTTTCTTACGCATTGTATATAAAACCGAATTTATCAAAGATATAAACAATACAATTAAAAAGTTATTATTTGACTGCCATTTTGAAATCTGACGCCATTTTATTTTTTTGCGTCTTATTAAACTCTCAAATATCAATTTTCAAAAGGATCGGATAATTTTTACAAAGAAGTATATACCTATGGCCGCCATTTTAAAATATGACGTCATTTTATTTTTTTGCGTTCTATAAAACTCGTCAATATCTATTTTCAAAAAGATCGGATAATTTTTACACAAAAAGTACATATTGCCGCCATTTTGAAATCTGACGTCATTTTATTTTTTTGTGTCCTATAAAACTCGTAAATATCAATTTTCAAAAGGATCGGATAATTTTTACAAAAAAGTATATATAATGGCCGCCATTTTGAAATCTGACGTCATTTTATTTTTTTGTGTCCTATGAAACTCTCAAATATCAATTTTCAAAAGGATCTGATAATTCTTACAAAAAAGTACATATGGCCGCCATTTTGAAATCTGGCACCATTTAATTTTTTTGTGTCCTATGAAACTCTCAAATATCAATTTTGAAAAGGATCGGATAATTTTTACAAAAAAGTACATATGGCCGCCATTTTGAAAAATCTGACATCATTTTATTTTTTTGTGTCCTATGAAACTCTCAAATATCAATTTTCAAAAGGATCGGATGATTTTTACAACAGAGTACATGTGGCCGCCATTTTGAAATCTGACGCCATTTTATTTTTTTGTGTCCTATAAAACTCTATTAATTTTCAAAAGGATCGGATAATTTTTACAAAAGTGACGTTACATTACTTCGTGACGTGACGTTTCACTTTTTATAATTTAGGTCCCCATCTGAAACGTGCGTTAAGAAGCATAGCTTCAAATAAAAATAGGTAAAAAAACTTTTAAGTTAAACGGTTTTATAATAATAATGTTTTAAAAAGAAAAAAATAATATTTAATTTAGGTTCATAAGTATAAAAGCGTGGGTCGTAAACTCTGTGATAATTTATTACAGTCACGACCCACGCTTTTATACTTATGAACCTAAATTAAATTTTATTTTTTTCTTTTTAGTACATTTATAAAACCGTTTAACTATTTTTATTTTTAATTTTTTAGTGTGCTTTATTTTCTTAGTCTGATTTTATAACATTTATCCGATCCACTGAAACGTTACCGGAGAAAGACCTTTTGCTTGTGAAAATTCATAATATTGTGTGCAAAATTTCAACTCAATCGGATCACGGGAAGTGGGTGAAAATTCAAAAGTACGATTAACACCCGGACGAAAGCCGGGCCGGTCAGCTAGTTACCATAAATTGTATTGTCACCGGAGCTACACATGTGTGCAAAATTTCAACTCAATCGGATCATAGGAAGTGGGTGAAAATTCAAAAGTACGATTTGCACCCGGACGAAAGCCGGGCCGGTCAGCTAGTTATCATAATATTGTATTGTCACCGGAGCTACATATGTGTGCAAAATTTCAACTCAATCGGATCACGGGAAGTGGGTGAAAATTCAAAAGTACGATTTACACTCGGACAAAAGTCGGGCCGGTCAGCTAATTACCATAATATTGTATTGTCACCGGAGCTACACATGTGTGCAAAATTTCAACTCAATCGGATCATAGGAAGTGGGTGAAAATTCAAAAGTACGATTTACACACGGACGAAAGCCGGGCCGGTCAGCTAGTTACCATAATATTGTATTGTCACCGGAGCTACACATGTGTACAAAATTTCAACTCAATCGGATCACGGGAAGTGGGTGAAAATTCAAAAGTACGATTTACACCCGGACGAAAGCCGGGGTATGAACGTCGAGAAATTTTGGTCCGATCCCTAGGTCTCGCCATCCGATGGACGTCAATAATTAGTTACACGTCATTTTAACTCAGTAGGCCAGGGTTTTTAAACTTAAATTCAAACATCAGCAGTCAAAAAATTGAATAACTATATTAAAATAATGCAATATAAGACAGAGCATACGTATCTTCCAATATCCATATTACACTGTGCAACAGACAAGGACAACCGAAACAAGTTCGCGATTTATTAGATAAAGTCGCATTTATTTCGTTTAATAATCATATAAATCTGTATAAAAAAACTGTTTTGACACAATATTATACATGAAATCTATCTAAAATTTTCTGCTCTTTCGTTTAAGACAGGTTTCGAATCGATCTGACTTAAATTGAGCAAACTATAAGCAAAAAACACCGTTTTTTCTAATTTGCTCCCCTCTGGGGCCAAAATTCAAAAATCGGGCGACGTTAGGATCAAATAGACCCCGAGAGGAATCGAACAAAAAAAAGTTTTTGAAAATCGGTTCATCCGTTTGGGCTGTACGCGTGACACAAAATAGCGTGACAGATTCACAGATTCACAGATCCGTCACAGATTCACAGATTCACAGATTCACAGATTCACAGACAAAGCGAGTGTATATAGGCGCTTCTAGCTTCGCTAAGATCGCGCCTAAAAATGAATATGAAGATTTCAAGTTTTTAAAAATTACCATGGCAACGGTAAATAAATATGTATTAATGCAGTCACGGCTCACTCTAATTCATTCATATTTTTTCAATGGTAATTTCCCTATTAGCCCAAGAGCCCGCAACAGCCAGACCTTCGTCATTTTATAAAAGCTGAAAGTTTCTCTGCGCATGTACCCAACACAGGTAAGAACGATCAGCGACTTATGAAGTTTGGGTGGTGGTTACTTCGGCAGGTAGAGGGTAGCAAAGGTGCATAAAATAGTACCTCAAATTCGTTAAAGTATGAAGCTCAGTTTTTTTATATTTTCTTCGGAATAATATTAGAAATCACGTCGTCCATTGCCAGACACTTAGTACGGTTTCAACCCCCTGCCAGACACCTCTAAAGTTCAATAAATTATGAGTATACTTTCGTTATAGTATAAAAGCTGATGTTACTTGGGAAACTATCAAAAGATGTTACCTCAGTAGCCAGACAGTTCTGACGGTTCTAACCCCTAGCCAGACAAACATATATAGTCCAATCAAATATCGAAAAAGTACGTCTGAAATTGCGTTAATTAGAATTTTGATGAATTAATTTAAATGATAGATAGGGGGTGCCACTAGAACACTCCAGCCAAGTTTCCCCCCTCGGATTCCGCAAGGGGTGGCCACCATCTTGAATTTAAGGGATGAAATCATATATCTTGGTAAATACCGTTTGTAGGTGAAAAAATATTATTACAAAAATTATTAAGGAGCATGTATCCAACAACTTTTGTTTGGAAATTTTTTTGAAATTTCTTATTATTCAAAAGTTATAAATTTTCAAAAATAACACTGCTGGAGGTGGAAACGGTTTTTTCGATTTTACAACAAAACGGTCAATCGGGGGCGAAAAATGGTTATGACAAGAGTTTTAGCTTTTGAGTTTCCATATAATATACATGTGTTCAACATTTTTTAAAAATATTGGAGTCGGTCGACTTTTGGCGCCCTCTATATTCTTACCAAGCAAGCAAAAAAAATGTTGAACACATGTATATTATATGGAAACTCAAAAGCTAAAACTTTTGTCATAACCATTTTTCGCCCCCGATTGACCGTTTTGTTGTAAAATCGAAAAAACCGTCAGAACTGTCTGGCTACTGAGGTAACATCTTTTGATAGTTTCCCAAGTAACATCAGCTTGTATACTATAATGAAAGTATACTCATAATTTATTGAACTTTAGGGGTGTCTGGCAGGGGGTTGAAACCGTACTAAGTGTCTGGCAATGGACGACGTGATTTCTAATATTATTCCGAAGAAAATATAAAAAAACTGAGCTTTATACTTTAACGAATTTGAGGTACAATTTTATGCACCTTTGCTACCCTCTACCTGCCAAAGTAACCACCATCCAAACTTCATAAGTCGCTGATCGTTCTTACCTGTGTTGGGTACATGCGCAGAGAAACTTTCAGCTTTTATAAAATGACGAAGGTCTGGCTGTCGCGGGCTCTTGTCTATATGTACAGCTTACCCGTTTTCATACTGAATAGCGTTTGTTTAATTCTTGAAAATATTTATGAAATATTATGTATGATATCGACCAAATAGCCGCCTCTGACCATCGTGCAAATACAGGCTCTTTCAATTGCCTTTTAAGCCACCGGTCCAAATTCCGCATAATATACTAGTCACTTTACGAGGTCGTTGATGAATATATCGACGATCTGTTTTCACAAAATGTTTTAATGGGAAAGACACACTTTTAGGTGTAAGATGTTCCTTAAAAATTGTCAACAGTCACTTTTTATAACTGTCAAATGAGAACTGTCAGACTTACGTAGAAGTTAGAACCAAATTGGCATCCAATCAAAATCGTACCGAAACATTTATGACCGCGCTGTATAAGTAATCCTCAAAAACATATCCGTGGGTATAACTCGTCCATAAAAAATACATAATATAAAAGCATTCATGCGAAACAACAATAAATTGCGTGTGTGTTTTAATATCCATCCACTTGTTTAGTTATATTTTATTAGAAGGAGAGGCGTATAAAATATATAAGACACAGCGCTAGCAAGGAGACTACAGTATGCAGCCAATATCTTTAACGTACAAGAACCCAATCTTTTTACATTGCACTGTTATATTGTGGTCTAGCACGTGATACGATACAAACTCATTGTACTCAATAGCACCTGAGCCCCATTATCCTGATTGTGTCGCTACAGTCAGTGGGCCACCTCTGTACACAATGCTGTGCCAGGGCTCACAACAGTACAGTTCTACATCATATGCGGTAAATTCAGCGTCTTAACTAGAGTTAGACCAAAGGCCGCCAGTTTTTTGCCAAAGCTGAAGGTAATGTTTAACTCTTAAAAGCGAGAGAAATACTTATTCTTGTAAGCTGAACTCAATTGAATTGAAGCTGAGAAGTATTGTTTCGTTCCTTGTTTTTTTATATTCTTTGTTTACAGAGTTGTATATGATTTAAATAAAAGCTAGAAAATAATTATGGGTCACCAATCTGGGACTTTGATCAGACTAAAATAAAATCGTGAGGCGCATTTAGTATAACAAACGATTTGACCACAATATTAAGATCAAAGAAGTCGAAAGTCCAAGCTCCAACAAAAGAAAGTTTTCTACTAAATGCGCCCCACGATTTTATTTTAGTCTGATCAAAGTTCCAGATTGGTGACCCATAATTATTTTCTAGCTTTTAGTACATGTACATACATGTACGATAAAACCGAGGATAAAACTGTTTAACTTAAAAAGTTTTTTTACCTTTTTTTTATTTTTAATTTTTTAGTGTGCTTTATTTGCTTAGTCTTATTTTATTACATTTATCCGATTCACTGAAACGTTACCGAAGCAAGACCTTTTGCCTGTTAAAATTCAAAAATGCGATTTGCACCCGGACGGGAGCCGAGTTGGTCAGCTAGTTACCACCGGAGCTACACATGTGTGCAAAATTTCAACTCAATCGGATAACGGGAACTGGGTGAAAAATCGGTCACAAGATTTGAAACAAAGATAGTAACAAACAAACAAACACATATACGGGGTCAAGCTAAATAAAACCGTTTAATAAAAAATATACGGTGTCAAGCTAAAAAATTTTGGAGCATACAAGTAATTCAAGAATTACAAGGCGCGATATTCATGTAGGTATTGTGTGTAAACGGTTTTACCGAACATAGGGAAAATAACACTAAGAAGATCAATTTTGTAGTAGGCAATGGCCATAAACCTAATGTAAAATATGTATTGGATTACATATAGAAAAAATAGTGCAGTGAATTTTTTAAACAATTTTCCATAGCAACGATTGACTATTAAGCGAAACTCGGAACCTGCTAAATAAAAAAAGTCATGAGGTGTCGTAAGATACCCGACAGAAGCTATGTTTCTTACGCATTGTATATAAAACCGAATTTATCAAAGATATAAACAATACAATTAAAAAGTTATTATTTGACCGCCATTTTGAAATATGACGCCATTTTATTTTTTTGTGTCTTATTAAACTCTCAAATATCAATTTTCAAAAGGATCGGATAATTTTTACAAAGAAGTATATACCTATGGCCGCCATTTTAAAATCTGACGTTATTTTATTTTTTTGTGTCCTATGAAACTCTCAAATATCAATTTTCAAAAGGATCTGATAATTCTTACAAAAAAGTACATATGGCCGCCATTTTGAAATCTGACGCCATTTTATTTTTTTGTGTCCTATGAGACTCTCAATATCAATTTTCAAAAGGATCGGATAATTTTTACAAAAAAGTACATACGGCCGCCATTTTGAAATCTGATGTCATTTTATTTTTTTGTGTCCTATGAAACTCTCAAATACCGATTTTCAAAAGAATCGGATAATTTTTACAAAAAAGTACATTTGGCCGCCATTTTTAAATCTGACGTCATTTTATTTTTTTGTGTTCTATGAAACCCTCAAATATCAATTTTCAAAAGGATCGGATAATTTTTACAAAAATGTACATACGGCCGCCATTTTGAAATCTGACGTCATTTTATTTTTTTGTGTCTTATGAAACTCTCACATATCAATTTTCAAAAGGATCTGATATTTCTTACAAAAAAGTACCGCCATTTTGAAATCTGGCACCATTTAATTTTTTTGTGTCCTATGAAACTCTCAAATATCAATTTTCAAAAGGATCGGATAATTTTTACAAAAAAGTACATATGGCCGCCATTTTGAAAAATCTGACATCATTTTATTTTTTTGTGTCCTATGAAACTCTCGAATATCAATTTTCAAAAGGATCGGATGATTTTTACAACAGAGTACTAGTGGCCGCCATTTTGAAAAATCTGACGTCATTTTATTTTTTGGTGTCCTATGAAACTCTCAAATATGAATTTTCAAAAGGATCGGATAATTTTTACAAAACAGTTCATATGGCCGCCATTTTGAAAAATCTGACGTCATTTTATTTTTTTGTGTCCTATAAAACTCTCAAATATTAATTTTCAAAAGAATCGGATAATTTTTACAAAAAAGTACATATGGCCGCCATTTTGAAATCTGCGCCATTTTTTTTGGTGTCCTATAAAACTCTCAAATATTAATTTTCAAAAGGATCGGATAATTTTTACAAAAGTGACGTTACACTACTTCGTGACGTGACTTTCACTTTTTATTATTTAGGTCCCCATCTGAAACGTGCGTTAAGAAGCATAGCTTCAAATAAAAATAGGTAAAAAAACTTTTAAGTTAAACGGGTTTTAAAAAGAAAAAAATAATATTTAATTTAGGTTCTTAAGTATAAAAGCGTGGGTCGTACACTCTAAGATAATTTATTACAGTCACGACCCACTCTTTTATACTTATGAACCTAAATAAAATTTTATTTTTTTCTTTTTAGTACATTTATAAAACCGTTTAGCTTAAAAGTTTTTTATCTATTTTTATTTTTAATTTTTTAGTGTGCTTTATTTCCTTAGTCTGAATTATAACATTTATCCGATCCACTAAAACGTTACCGGAGAAAGACCTTTTGCCTGTGAAAATTCAAAAGTACGATTTACACCCGGTGGAAAGCCGGGCCGGTCAGCTAGTTATCATAATTTTGTATTGTCACCGGAGCTACACATGTGTGCAAAATTTCAACTCAATCGGATCACGGGAAGTGGGTGAAAATTCAAAAGTACGATTTACACCCGGACGAAAGCCGGGACGGTCAGCTAGTTACCATAAATTGTATTTCAACTCAGGCGGTCGCAAGATTTGTAACAAATATACGGGATCAAGCTAAATAAAACCACCGTTTAAAAAACAAAGCATCTTACTACCTACTTATTTTTGCGTGGTGCCAGAACATACGTTTTTATTTGAGAATCAGTTCGGTTGCTTTTGCGTGATGCCAGAATATTTTAAAACTCGCAGTCGCATAAGAAGTTATTTACTTGAAAAAAATCATGTAAATCGGATCAGTGGTTCTCGAGTTATAAGCGTACAAAGGGACATACAGACAGAGAAAGTCAAATTGTTCGGGAAGGTATGAACGTCGAGAAATTTTGGTCCGATCCCTAGGTCTCACCATCCGATCGACGTCAATCCCCCTATATTATTAAACGAGTAAAACTTGTATATATGTTTCTATGTACCTATATAAATATTTTCTTGAAAACGGCTCTAACGATTTTGATCAAATTTACCGAAAAGGGGTTTCGGGGGGCAAAAAATCGATTTAGCTAGGTCTCATCCCTGGAAAAATTCGTTTTCCTATCGATTTTATCATTTTTAAAAACGGTTTTTTGACCTGTCAAAACATTGTAATATCGTGAGTAGGCTTTGGAGAAAACAAACTACTTTCATTATTTATATGTCAAAATACTCTGACAGAATTTTAAACTTATTAAAATAATCCGTGAACTATTTGTATAGTAAAAAATAACAGAAATAAAAACTAAACATAATTATGTAAGTAGTTTTAACTAATATTTAAATAAATAGGTACCTAAGTATGTTATTTTTATATTACCTATATAAAATATGTATATTATGTACGTTAAATATAGTATGACGTATAATCTTACCTAGACTTTTTTTTCTCAAAAACGAATAACGATTTTGATGAAGTTTACAGAATGGGGATTTTTCGGGGCGAGAAATCGATCTAGGTAGGAATCTTGGTCCCAGAGGGGAGCAATTAAAAAAAAGGGTTTTTTTATTTATAACTCGGTCAATTGTCAGATCGATGCGAAGCCTCTTTCTACATAGATTTTGTATAATATATCACAAGGGTTAAAACTGTAAATGAACACTAATATAAGAAGTGTCTTGCACAATATGTAAATAATGACAAACAGGCGGCCCGAAGGGCCGCACTTCTGGCACCGCGAGTCTGTGTAAAAACACATCGATTTTTGAAGACTATTGTTAAGATACATACAAAAAAGTTTTGTTTAAAAATTTGCACGACGGCCCGAAGGGCCGCACTTCTAGCGACGTAGGCATGCAGTATATAAAAACACATCGATTTTTAAAAACTATGGTGAAGATGCATGCAAAAAAGTTTTGCGCTGCAGGTTTATAGTCTGACGTTTGTTATTAAAAGATATAATATGAATTCTATTTCTTCGAAAATCGATTTTTGTGAGTTTTTCAGTAGGTACCTTCTATGCAAAAAAAATATTTGAAATTTACTGGAAGTTGCTAAGATGACATCACAGAGAAAAAGTACTTCGATAAAGTTGATATTTGGTATCAATGTTTAAAAATGGATTATTGAAACGGCAACGGGCAAGCAGAATTTCATCTAATTCGAACATTTTTACAAGATATTCAATCTATGAAAATCGGTTTTTGCGAGTTCTTCAGTCAACAAAACAATAACGGCGGTAGATTTGAAAATGGCGACCTAAGTAATATTTACAGGAAAAAATGCTTGATTCAAGTTGATACTTAGTTATTACGCTTAAAAATACACATAGGTATTTAAAATATTTAACAGAAACAATTATTTAAATTATGTTTCAGAAATAAATTCGTTTCGGAATAATATTCTGAGAAAATAATATCTCACAGCATACAAGTACTATTTTTTTGAACTCATCCGAGCAAAGCTCGGCACCCAGATATTAATTAGTTACACGTCATTTTAACTCAGTAGGCAGGGTTTTTAAACTTAAATTCAAACATCAGCAGTCAAAAAATTGAATAACTATATTAAAATAATGCAATATAAGACAGAGCATACGCTATCTTCCAATATCCATATCACACTGTGCAACAGACAAGGACAACCGAAACAAGTTCGCGATTTATTAGATAAAGTCGCATTTATTTAGTTTAATAATCATATAAATCTGTATAAAAAAACTGTTTTGACACAATATTATACATGAAATCTATCTAAAATTTTCTGCTCTTTTGTTTAAGACGGGTTTCGAATCGATCTGACTTAAATTGAGCAAACTATAAGCAAAAAACACCGTTTTTTCTAATTTGCTCCCCTCTGGGGCCAAAAATCAAAAATCGGGCGACGTTAGGATCAAATAGACCCCGAGAGGAGTCGAACAAAAAAAAGTTTTTTAAAATCGGTTCATCCGTTTGGGCTGTACGCGTGACACAAAAAAGCGTGACAGATTCACAGATTCACAGACGTACAGACAAAGCGAGTGTATATAGGCGCTTCTAGCTTCGCTAAGATCGCGCCTAATAAAACCGTTTAAAAAACCGGTGAAGTGCGAGTCGAACTCGCGTGGAGAGGGTTCCGTTATATTCCGTTTCTCGTAGAAATTTAATGACTTAGGACTTTCGTTTAGGTTTTCTTGTAAAGTATGAGTGTGGCCCTATATTCCATTTTTTTTTCAAAATTTTAGGCGCAGTGGTTTCTGAGATAAGGGGGGGGGGGATTTTTGTATATTTTTTCTTTAATATCTTTTAAACTATGCATTTTAAAATCATAAAAAAATATATTTGTATTTCTCATAACAAGCCCTTTCATTTGATATGTCACATGATGCACTTGAAATTTTTTTTATGTATTTATTTTCTCAAGACGAGCCCTTTCATTTGAAAATTTTTTTTTTAATTTTCTACATTTCCCCCAAAATTAATCCCCAAAAATACCTAATTACGACAACTTCTAATTAAATGTAGGTTTAGTGGGATCAAGGAGTCGGACGGATACCGAACATTTTGCTAGAGTTACAAGAGCACCTACCCCCGTCGTTTTCGAGGGTGCTGAACACGGTAAAAATAGTGAAAAAAGTTTTTAGCTAAAACGGCCAAAAACCACCCCTTATTGCTGTATTTCTGCACAGACTCCTGGGTTGACGCCAAAATTCTTTTACTTTTCATCAGTTTAAGGAGTGGTTGTCACCGGGTAGGACACCTTGATCACCCTCGGGGGTTGATTTTACCCTCCCCGGGAGTTGAAATTTCAACTTTTCCTCTCGGGCTATTAGTTAAGCACTCCCGCATTTTCGAGGATGCTGATAACGAAAAAAACTTTTAGCCGGGTTCAACCCTTCCCAGCGTAAATCGGGGTGTTTTTTGGCCGTTTAAGGGGATAGGAAAGGTAGAACTCGGCTAAAAGTATTTTTTTTTGTGATCAGCACCCTCGAAAGCGGGGGAGTGCTTAACTTTCAGCGCGAGAGGAAAAAGTTGAAATTTCAACCCCCTGGGAGGGTAGAATCAACCCCCGAGGGTGGTCACAGTGTCCTACCGGGTGCCAACCTTCACCACTCACCTCAAACTGATAAAAGTAATAGAATTTTGGCGTAAACTGCAAAAAGGGGTGGTTTTTGGCCGTTTTATGACTACAAACTCTTTTCACTATTTTTACTGTGTTCAGCACTCTCGTAAACGGTGGAGGTAGGTGCTCTAGTAACTCTAGCAAAATGTTCGGATTTTGAGCCAAAATCCCGACTCCTTGGTTCCATTAGTTAGAAAAGGTGATTACACAAAATTATTTTATTCTTTTCAGAGACATTTTTTGAAGTAGGTTTCAGTTTTTTTAAATTATTTTTTTATCGAAATAAAATATGTGCATAGTATTCATAATAATGTGTTTAACTTCCATTTGTAGACATAACAGGCGCCAATTGCACCATTTCTTTCGTTATTCCCCATTTTTCTGTTATTTGTTATTATCTTAACTTTTATGATTGGAATGAATGAATGAGTTGTGAATTATAGACGCTCGACAACAAAGGTCATTAGCGTCTGTACAGAAACGAAATGTAAAACAAAACAAAAGTAAAAACAATAAAATAAAAGCAAAATCAAAAATTGACACACAACAAAGTAAAACAATTATAAGTACAAATAAAATGTGTCATAATAATATAATGTACTAATAAGATATACAGAAAAAATCATAAAGGCTGTAAAGAGGCCTAAATGTACATAAATAAATAAAATCAGATAAACCGGTCAAGACCGGTTTCCTTTAAAAATTGAAACAGCAGATCGACATTGTCAGGATCATTTCCTAAAACAACCGACAGATCACCTGACAATCCGATCTGCTGTCGTGTGTCCCTAAACTGGACACACTCTATTAAAATATGCGAAACGGTGACACGAGTGTCACACGTCTCACAGACGGGCGGTTCCTCACGAGCCATCAAAAAACCATGTGTCAATCTACAGTGACCGATGCGCAGCCGTGTAAGGACCACTTCCTCCCACCTGGAGGGACGGCAAGATGTGAACCATGGGTCAACTGTAGATTTTATAGACTTTAATTTGTTTTCATTGACAGCACTCCATTCATCCTTCCAGAGTTGCTGAACGGCTGAAATCAGTATGCACTTGAGGTCGTCACCGATAACGCAAAATACACTCTGACCGTTATTTGCAGCGTCTTTAGCCGCAGTGTCCGCTAATTCATTGCCAGCGATTCCCATGTGGCCGGGAACCCAACAAAACCGGACAGTGGTTCCACCTCTTTTCAACGAGTACAATTTGTCCTGGATTAAACAACAAAGAGGGTGGCTGGGATAGGAACGCTGCAATGCCTGAAGCGCACTCAAAGAGTCGCTGCAAATAACATATTTGTGCGAACCGTGCAAATGTCTCAAGGCCTGCAAAATTGCATATAACTCTGCAGTAAAAATACTGCACTCTTGAGACAACTTGTATCCAAAACTGTCGTTATCGGTGACGAACGCGCAACCAACTCGGTCGAGGGACTTCGAGCCATCCGTGTAAACGGAACGGTAATCTCGATTCCGATCCAGCCATGCCAGGAAAAGCTGGCGATAGAGCTCTGGAGTTGTTGTATTTCGAGG
The DNA here is from genome assembly GCA_039654895.1 of Mongoloraphidia duomilia. Taxonomy (NCBI): domain Eukaryota; kingdom Metazoa; phylum Arthropoda; class Insecta; order Raphidioptera; family Raphidiidae; genus Mongoloraphidia; species Mongoloraphidia duomilia. The sequence continues at coordinate 43,755,863 of CM077517.1, read as the reverse complement.
ATGAATGGAAAGTGAAATGTCGATGACGGGCTGAGGAATTAGCCACGGTGGCACAGAATTACGGCCGACTTTAAGAGTTCTAGGAAGTGCCAACGGAAGTTCATCTAGGAGAAGAGTCAACCTGATACCGAGAGGACGTGTTGCATTTCTTCTCCGTCTATACAGAGAAGAAAACCTTGGTTGAAATACGCAACTGTAAGTTGGGTGATCAGGTTGACTACGGAGCTTAGAGACGTAGGATAGCATATTGCGTTTCCGCCGGATGTTCAGCGGAGGCTCTCCGCATTCAGCGGCAATGCTAACAACAGGACTGGATCGGAACGCTCCGGTTGACAAACGTATTCCGGCGTGATGAACAGCGTTTAACGTCCTAATGTACGACTCACGCGCCGAGTCGTACACAATGCTACCGTAATCCAATTTAGACCGTACGACTGCACGATAAATTCGTAGCAAAACCGTACGGTCTGCACCCCACGTGGTGCTGGATAAAATTTTTAAAATATTCAGGGAAGACATCGACTTCCTCTTTAAAATATTAAAATGAGCCTTCCAATTCAACGACCGGTCAAAAGTGAGTCCTAAAAATCGAGCAGTGTCTTGTACAGAAATCAAAGTGTCATATAGATATAAGAACGGTTCTTGATAACAACTACGAATGCGGCAAAAGTGCACACACTGGGTTTTCCCCACAGAAAATTTAAACCCATTATTGGTTGTCCAGTTCTGAATGCTATTAATGGCCAACTGCAGGTGACGTTGTGCAGTGCGAATGTACTTTGACGAGCAGTAGATCGCCAAGTCGTCAACGTAAAGCGATGACTCTACAGATGACGGAATGCTGTCAATTATGCCATTAATAGCGATGGAAAATAAAGTGACACTAAGAACCGAACCCTGTGGAACACCATTATCCTGTACAAAGACACTAGACAAAGTGTTGCCGATACGGACTTGGAAGTAGTGCTCGAATAAAAAATTATTTATAAAATTCCCAAGATGTCCTCTGATACCCCAATTATGTAGTGTTCGGAGTATTCCATACCGCCATGTAGTGTCGTAAGCCTTTTCAAGGTCGAAAAAGACCGCTACCAAGTGCTGCTTGTTAAGAAAAGCGTCCTGTATTGCGGACTCTAACCTGACTAGATGATCCATAGTTGAACGGTGCTTACGAAAGCCACACTGGGCATTCGTGATCAATCGTCTGGATTCAAGAATCCAAACCAATCGTCGGGGTACAGAGCGCCAGGGCTACACAATGATATAGTCAGCTCCAAAGACGGCGCCACTCCATCAAAAGACACTGGCTCACCCCGCCGGGATACTAGATATCCACGACGTTAGCCGATTGACTAGACTGGGTTAGGTCTAGCCGCCCGTTTACAGCGAAGCGAAGGCCAAAGCAGTGTGTTGGTGCACCCAGGCGAACCTCAACTGCCAGGATCCTCTTTTCCGCCTTACGGGTCACCGCGCACGGCAAACACGCAGGTGTACTATTAGGGACTACTACAAACAAAGGACAGCAACAAAAGTGTACCCATTACGGAGGGACAAGACCGCTAACAACAACCAAAAAGAAGAGAGAAACGAAGAAGAAAAAAAGTTGCGACTGTCCTTCCTTCATAATAGTCCCTAAATGAATCACCCAGCCGGGTACACAACCGACTGGTGCGTGCTCGGGTTTCCCTGGGTTCGCCAATTCCCAAAGAACATTGTAATGCAATTGCGATAAACAACGACATTCCAATGTTCCCCCTGGGGGCTTTTATGATTGGAGGACTAATAGAAAATTAAAGTAAAGCAGGCAAAAGTGTGTGTAAAGGATTTGGGAAGGTTATTCACCATGAGACTTTTTGGTGTAAAGAATTATCTCAACACTAAAAGGAAAAATTTCAACAAGATAGACTATTTAGATTATAGAATAATATAATTGTTTCTCGACAATAGGTAGTAAGAAAAAATGGCATGCTTTCATCAGGATTCGATTTCTTATGTTGTTGTACTAGTGATTGGTGATACGAGATGTTTTTACAATCGAAACAATTATTGTAATCGTTTATAATAACAATCGAGTCCACAATCAACTCGGAATTTGATTTTACAATCGAAATGTTCGATTGTTCAAGTCGATTATTTCCCACATAGGAATGAGAATACATATAATCGCGATTCAAGGTTAAATGCTAGTCGACTGACGTTCACGCGACTCGTTGATTGTTCACTGTTCACACTGTTCAGTGATCTCTTCACTGTTAAATTCGTATTACACGATTACTGCACAATCGACCATCAACTCGACCATAGTAATTGAGTGATGAACGATTGTATATTATGTGGATCTCGACAGTTTACGATTCAGAACTATGCGACTCGGTCTCGGTGAACTATGAAACAACAACAATCGAGTGCAAGTGACAACTATCGAGAGTCATCGAGATGTTTGAACAAGAAAAAGTTACATGAAATATGCTTTGTAAAAATAAAATAGTAACAGTTAATACTGTTGTATTCCTCTTACTTATGAGTGAAGCCGAGCGGGAGGGGGTGCAAATAGGGCACTTACCTCCCTAGCTCATGGTCAAAAAGAAATTCAAACTCAATTTTCTCTTTAGTTTCCAAAAAGTATAAATTGAACAAATAGATCAAATCACCGCAAAAACCCTTATTGGCCAGTGTTATTAATATAACGTTTCAGTAGCAAGTAGTCCAGTTGGGTTGGACAATTCCTTGGAAAATTACAACATATTATTTGTACTTATTTATATTTATATATATTTTTTTAATTTGAAAATGTAATGCATACTTTGTGGAATAAATTTATCTTATTTATAGTGTGTATAGCAATTTTCAGTCTAATGCTCAGTTACAGAAAGCGTTGTCAAAAAATTTAATTTGAAAATGACCTTCGATTGTGACCACATATATTTCTCCATAGGAAATGGACGCTAATGACCTCAGTTTTCGAGCGTCTATAATTTACAATTAATTCATTTTATAGGAAATGCATTGTACAATTTTAAATCGATCCTGTTCGAAAAATAATTGATCGATTAAAACGATATATTTTTAAACTGTTTCGAAACAACATTTTTCCACGCATTTTGATCAAAATTTAGCTTGTAAAGCGATATTTTTCTATCTAGATCAATAATTTGTTTTTGTGTGAGTATAATAATGTTCTACATGACAGGGAGTTTCACAACGACATTAGACTGCTGCTGCATGTATAAAAACTGTAATTATATTATCACAATCTGAGGTCATTGTCAAATCAAATTTTTTGACCACGCTTTGTGCAACCGAGCATAAGTTTTTATGTATAATGAACCATCAGTAGGCTAAGAGGAGGGCAGCCCTGACCTGTTGTTTCACGAGCCAGCCCCTTACTCTCACTACACGCCGCGCCATGCTGATGGATGGATCGCTTAGCACTATACATGATTGCGAAACATCCCCAACTGTCGCAACGCTTATGCCGTTTCAACGTAAGTCGCTCACTTAAACGTCCCCCGCGTCATATCAACAACCGATTCCAATAACGCCAAAACATCTAAAGATCCTTTTTTTTCGTTTAAATTAAAAATATTTCAACTGATAGGAATTACCTCCATGACTTTGTAGAGATATCAAAGAATTAGAAAAATAAACTGAAATATGAAAATAAAAAACCTGAAATTAAATCGCTAAAATAAAAAACTGAAATCTGAGATATCATACGCCCTCAGTGCACGAGAGAGGGTTTGTGAGTCTACGCAATATCTGAAATTAGCTGTAATTTTAAAAAACGTATAAAATTTAGCTTCTAGGTACCTTTCATAAGAAAATAAAATGCCCTTACATGTTCATTGTCCAACCCGTCCGCTCATGTAACTTCTAATGAACATATAAATATCTTGTATTTGATTTAAAATAGCGCTTGAAGCTCACATAGAATATTTGTAAAAAAATACTTCTAAAACGTATTTAAATACAAGTAAAAATACTTCCACTAAATTATGAATACATATA
>CM077517.1:43610699-43751755 GCA_039654895.1 Mongoloraphidia duomilia | reverse complement strand
ACGTTTCAGGATGTTTTAAGACTTTTAAAATTTTTAAAATATTTTTTTTAAATTTTTCTAAGTTTTAAAAATTCATAAAAATTATTAAAATTTTTAAAGTTTTTTACATGATTTTCCTAAGGTTTTGGGATGTTTTAAGACTTTTAAAATTTTTAAAATTTTTTTTAAAAATTTTTATAAGTTTTAAAAATTCATAAAAATTATTAAAATTTTTACCATGATTTTTTCAACGTTTTAAAAATTTTTAAAAATTTTTTTTATAAGGTTTTTCTAAGTTTTAAAAATTTAAATATCAATTCGAATTTTTTTCCTTGCCAATTTACATGTCAAACGTAAAAACCATTCTTTTACCGTATTCAACGTAATTTGCTGTAAATAACTTCGAAAAAAGATTTTATTTTTGAACCATATTTAACGGTGCCAAAATGCTTCAAAGTTGATTTTCTTAGTGTAAATCGATTGGAAAACTCAAAATAAAGCCAATTTATTAAAAAAAAATGTTTTGCAAGTCAAATAAAAATTTTAATTTTAAAAATTATTTTTTAAAATTATTAAAATTTTTAAAAATTTTAACTTGTTTTTTTTAACGTTTTAGGATGTTTTAAGACTTTTAGAATTTTTAAAATTTTTTTTTAAAAATTTTTTAAGTTTTAAAAATTCTTAAAAATTATTAAAACTTTTCAAATTTTTTACATGATTTTCTCAACGTTTTAGGATGTTTCAAGACTTTAAAAATTTTTTAATTTTTAAATTTTTTTTTTTAAATTTTTCTAAGTTTTAAAAATTCATAAAAATTATTAAAATTTTTAAAGTTTTTTACATGATTTTCTCAACGTTTTGGAATGTTTTAAGACTTTTAAAAATTTTAAAAATTTTTTTTAAAAATCTTTATAAGTTTTTTAATTCATAAAAATTATTAAAATTTTTACCATTTTTTTTTCAACGTTTTAAAAATTTTTTAAAATTTTTTTTATAAGGTTTTTCTAAGTTTTAAAAATTTAAATATCAATTCGAATTTTTTTCATTGCCAATTTACATGTCAAACGTAAAAACCATTCTTTTACCGTATTCAACGTAATTTGCTGTAAATAACTTCGAAAAAAGATTTTATTATTGAACCATATTTAGCGGTGCGAAAATGCTTCAAAGTTGATTTTCTTAGTGTAAATCGATTGGAAAACGCAAAATAAAGGCGATTTATTAAAAAAAAATTTTTTGCAAGTCAAATAAAAATTTGAATTTGAAAAATAATTTTTTAAAATTTTAAAATTTTTAACTGTTTTTTTTTAACGTTTTAGGATGTTTTAAGACTTTTAGAATTTTTAAAATTTTTTTTTAAAAATTTTTAAAGTTTTAAAAATTCATAAAAATTATTAAAACTTTTCAAATTTTTTACATGATTTTCTCAACGTTTTAGGATGTTTTAAGACTTTTAAAATTTTTCAATTTTTAAAATTTTTTTTTTTAAATTTTTCTGTTTTAAAAATTCATAAAAATTATTAAAATTTTTAACATGATTTTTTCGACGTTTTAAAATTTTTTTTATAAAGTTTTATTAAGTTTTGAAAATTTAAATATCAATTCGAATTTTTTTCATTGCCAATTTACATGTCAAACGTAAAAACCATTCTTTTACCGTATTTAAACGTAATTTGCTGTAAATAACTTCGAAAAAAGATTTTACTATTGGACCATATTTAACGGTGCCAAAATGCTTCAAAGTTGATTTTCTTGGTGTAAATCGATTGGAAAACGCAAAATAAAGCCAATTTATTAAAAAAAAATTTTTTGCAAGTCAAATAAAAATTTGAATTTTAAAAATGATTTTTTAAAATTTTAAAATTATTAAAATTTTTAACATGACTTTTTTAACGTTTTAGGATGTTTTAAAATTTTTAAAATTTTTTTTTTTAAATTTTTTAAGTTTTAAAAATTCATAAAAATTATAAAATTTTCATATTTTTTACATGATTTTCTCAACGTTTTAGGATGTTTTAAGACTTTTAAAATTTTAAAATTTTTAAAATTTTTTTCAAAATTTTTCCAAGTTTTAAGAATTCATAAAAATTATTAAATTTTTTACAGTTTTTTACATAATTTTCTCATCGTTTTGGGATGTTTTAAGACTTTTAAAATTTTTTTAAAAATTTTTATTAGTTTTAAAAATTCATAAAAATTATTAAAGTTTTTTTACATGATTTTCTCAACGTTTTGGGATGTTTTAAGACTTTTAAAATTTTAAAATTTTTTAAATTTTTTTTTCTAAATTTTTCTGTTTTAAAAATTTAAAAATTATTAAAATTTTTAAAATTTTTTACATGATTTTCTCAACGTCTTGGGATGCTTTAAGACTTTTAAAATTTTTAAAATTTTTTTTTAAATTTTTCCAAGTTTTAAAAATTTATAAAAATTATTAAAATTTTTAACATGATTTTTTCAACGTTTTAGGATGTTTTAAGACTTTAAAAAATTTTAAATTTTTAAAAAGTTTTTTATAAATTTTTTCTAAGTTTTAAAAATTTAAATATCAATTCGAATTTTTTTTATTGCCAATTTACATGTCAAAAGTAAAAACCATTTTACCGTATTCAACGTAATTTGCTGTAAATAACTTCGAAAAAAGATTTTATTATTGAACCATATTTAACGGTGCCAAAATGCTTCAAAGTTGATTTTCTTAGTGTAAATCGATTGGAAAACGCAAAAAAATGCGATTTATTAAAAAAAAATTATTTGCAAGTCAAATAAAAATTTGAATTTTAAAAATGATTTTTTAAAATTATAAAAATTTTTAACTTGATTTTTTTAACGTTTTAGGAAGTTTTAAGACTTTTAAAATTTTTAAAATTTTTTTTAAAAAGTTTTTAAGTTTTAAAAATTCATAAAAATTATTAAAATTTTTAAAGTTTTTTACATGATTTTCTCAACGTTTGGGGATGTTTTAAGACTTTTAAAATTTTTAAAATTTTTTTTAAAAATTTTTATAAGTTTTAAAAATTCATAAAAATTATTAAATTTTTAAAATTTTTACCATGATTTTTTCAACGTTTTAAAAATTTTTAAAAATTTTTTTTATAAGGTTTTTCTAAGTTTTAAAAATTTAAATATTAATTCGAATTTTTTTCATTGCCAATTAACATGTCAAACGTAAAAACCATTCTTTTACAGTATTCAACGTAATTTGCTGTAAATAACTTCGAAAAAAGATTTTATTATTGAACCATATTTAACGGTGCCACAATGCTTCAAAGTTGATTTTCTTAGTGTAAATCGATTGGAAAACGCAAAATAAAGCCGATTTATTAAAAAAAAATTTTTTGCAAGTCAAATAAAAATTTAAAAATTATTTTTTAAAAATTTAAAATTATTTAAAATTTTAAAATTTTTAACACGATTTTTTTAACGTTTAAGGATGTTTTAAGACTTTTAAAATTTTTAAAATTTTTTTTAAAAATTTTTCTAAGTTTTAAAAATTCATAAAAATTATTAAAATTTTAAATATGATTTTTCAACGTTTTAGGATGTTTTAAGACATTAAAAATTTTTAAATTTTTAAAAAAAAATTATAAATTTTTTCTAAGGTTTAAAAATTTAAATATCAATTCGAATTTTTTTCATTGCCAATTTACATGTCAAACGTAAAAACCATTCTTTTACCGTATTCAACGTAATTTGCTGTAAATAACTTCGAAAAAAGATTTTATTATTGAACCATATTTAGCGGTGCCAAAATGCTTTAAAGTTGATTTTCTTAGTGTAAATCGATTGGAAAACGCAAAATAAAGGCGATTTATTAAAAAAAAATTTTTTGCAAGTCAAATAAAAATTTGAATTTGAAAAATAATTTTTTAAAATTATTAAAATTTTTAAAATTTTTAACTGGTTTTTTTTAACGTTTTATGATGTTTTAAGACTTTTAGAATTTTTAGAATTTTTTTTTAAAAATTTTTTAAGTTTTAAAAATTCATAAAAATTATTAAAACTTTTCAAATTTTTTACATGATTTTCTCAACTTTTTAGGATGTTTTAAGACTTTTAAAATTTTTCAATTTTTAAAATTTTTTTTTTAAAATTTTTCTAAGTTTTAAAAATTCATAAAAATTATTAAAATTTTTAACATGATTTTTTCGACGTTTTAAAATTTTTTTTATAAAGTTTTATTAAGTTTTGAAAATTTAAATATCAATTCGAATTTTTTTCATTGCCAATTTACATGTCAAACGTAAAAACCATTCTTTTACCGTATTTAAACGTAATTTGCTGTAAATAACTTCGAAAAAAGATTTTATTATTGAACCATATTTAGCGGTGCCAAAATGCTTCAAAGTTGATTTTCTTAGTGTAAATCGATTGGAAAACGCAAAATAAAGCCGATTTTTAAAAAAAAAATTTTTTGCAAGTCAATTACAAATTTAAATTTTAAAAATAATTTTTAAAAATAATTTTTAAAAATTAAAATTTTTAACTTGTTTTTTTTAACGTTTTAGGATGTTTTAAGATTTTTAGAATTTTTAAAAATTTTTTTTAAAAATTTTTTAAGTTTGAAAAATTCATAAAAATTATTAAAACTTTTCAAATTTTTTACATGATTTTCTCAACGTTTTAGGATGTTTTAAGACTTAAAATTTTTAAAATTTTTTTTTAAATTTTTCTAAGTTTTAAAAATTCATAAAAATTATTAAAATTTTTAAAGTTTTTTACATGATTTTCTCAACGTTTTGGGATGTTTTAAGACTTTTAAAATTTTTAAAATTTTTTTTAAAAATTTTTCTAAGTTTTAAAAATTATTAAAATTTTTAACATGATTTTTTCGACGTTTTAAAAATTTTTTATAAAGTTTTATTAAGTTTTGAAAATTTAATTATCAATTCGAATTTTTTTCATTGCCAATTTACATGTCAAACGTAAAAACCATTGTTTTACCGTATTTAAACGTAATTTGCTGTAAATAACTTCGAAAAAAAATTTTACTATTGGACCATATTTAACGGTGCCAAAATGCTTCAAAGTTGATTTTCTTGGTGTAAATCGATTGGAAAACGCAAAATAAAGCCAATTTGTTAAAAAAAATTTATAAATTCATAAAAATTATTAAAATTTTTAAAGTTTTTTACATGATTTTCTCATCGTTTTGGGATGTTTTAAGACTTTTAAAATTTTTTTAAAAATTTTTATGTTTTAAAAATTCATAAAAATTATTAAAATTTTTAAAGTTTTTTTACATGATTTTCTCAACGTTTTGGGATGTTTTAAGACTTATAAATTTTAAAATTTTTAAAATTTTTTTTTAAATTTTTCTGTTTTAAAAATTTGAAAATTATTAAAATTTTTAAAATTTTTTACATGAATTTCTCAACGTCTTGGGATGCTTAAGACTTTTAAAATTTTTAAAATTTTTTTTTAAATTTTTCCAAGTTTTAAAAATTTATAAAAATTATTAAAATTTTTAACATGATTTTTTTAACGTTTTAGGATGTTTTAAGACTAAAAATTTTTAAATTTTTAAAAAATTTTTTATAAATTTTTTCCAAGTTTTAAAAATTTAAATATCAATTCGAATTTTTTTTATTGCCAATTTACATGTCAAAAGTAAAAACCATTCTTTTACCGTATTCAACGTAATTTGCTGTAAATAACTTCGAAAAAAGATTTTATTATTGAACCATATTTAACGGTGCCAAAATGCGTCAAAGTTGATTTTCTTAGTGTAAATCGATTGGAAAACGCAAAAAAATGCGATTTATTAAAAAAAAAATTATTTGCATGTCAAATAAAAATTTGAATTTTAAAAATGATTTTTTAAAATTATAAAAATTTTTAACTTGATTTTTTTAACGTTTTAGGAAGTTTTAAGACTTAAAATTTTAAAAATTTTTTTTAAAGTTTTTAAGTTTTAAAAATTCATAAAAATTATTGAAAATTTTAAAATTTTTTACATGATTTTCTCAACGTTTTAGGATGTTTTAAGACTTTTAAAATTTTTAAAATTTTTTTTTTAAATTTTTAAGTTTTAAAAATTCATAAAAATTATTAAAATTTTTAAAGATTTTTACATGATTTTCTCAACGTTTTGGGATGTTTTAAGACTTTTAAAATTTTTAAAATTTTTTTTAAAATTTTTTATAAGTTTTAAAAATTCATAAAAATTATTAAAATTTTTAAAATTTTTACCATGATTTTTTCAACGTTTTAAAAATTTTTAAAAATTTTTTTTATAAGGTTTTTCTAAGTTTTAAAAATTTAAATATCAATTCGAATTTTTTTCATTGCCAATTTACATGTCAAACGTAAAAACCATTCATTACCGTATTTAAACGTAATTTGCTGTAAATAACTTCGAAAAAAGATTTTATTATTGAACCATACTTAACGGTGCCAAAATGCTTCAAAGTTGATTTTCTTAGTGTAAATCGATTGGAAAACGCAAAATAAAGCCAATTTATTAAAAAAAAATTTTTTGCAAGTCAAATAAAAATTTTAATTTTAAAAATAATTTTTTAAAATTTTAAAATTATAAAAATTTTTAACATGATTTTTTTAACGTTTTAGGATGTTTTAAGACTTTTAAAATTTTTTTTAAAAATTTTTCTAAGTTTTATAAAAACTACTCAGTGATAAATTTATAATTAAAAGGTTAACCTACAATTATGACGGCAACTTCAACAATCTTAACACCATGTGGGCAATATATGCTTCATGTCCATTCTGGGAAAATAAAAATCAACCCCTATTTTTAGTTAGCTTCATCAATTCCCTAAAATTCCTTAAAAATATGATCTGTTATAACAAACCGTATGAATTTATTTGTAAATTCCTTATTACATCCAATATAAATGTTTATGTGGATACTAACTTTCAATTATTAGATTCCCCTTATATTAATAACAGCATTAAAAATGAGATTTTCAATTAAGAAATCTCTAAATTATGGCCAGACACACACCGTTTATTTACAGATGGTTCAAAAACTGAAGAAGGGTCAGGATGTGCATTTCATGATCCTATAAATGGTGCATGTGGTTTAATCAAATTAAAACAGTATGCCTCAGTGTATACAGCCGAACTTGTAGCCATAAAAGAATGTTTAGAATATTGTACGGAATTAAATTCACAAGACATCTCAATTTTTACCGACTCGAAAAGCAGTGTTATGAGTATCCAAAATTTTCGCAATTCTGACTGCCCCATTGTTTTGGATATAATTCAACAAATAACAGAACTAAGTCGCAAAGGGAAAGTGATAAAAGTAGTCTGGATTAGAGGACATTCTGGTATAGTAGGAAACAGTATGGCCGACAGTCTTGCCAGACATGCTATTCAAAATGGAGAAAGTACGATCGTCAAATATCCGGCTAACGATATAATAAATCTGGCAAAAAAGTCAGCTCAAACCGAATGGCAGAAATTTTGGACAGAAAGTAGCAGGGAAAAAGGAAAATGGTTATTTAATATTCAACCGGTCATAAAAAATCAACCATGGTTTAAAAATTATAACAAACCAAGAAAAAACATTACCCAGATAATTCGTATGAGATTTAATCATGGTTGTTTCCAGTCACATTTATTTAGAATAGGTGTAGTAAACTCCCCAATCTGTAGTTGCGACAATTCATCTGTTGCAGATTTAAATCATGTAATTCTATCCTGCCAAAATTATGCACCAGAATAATTATGGCAACGTCTACGAGAGAAAGAATTTTTCTTCCCTCTCAATTTAAGTCACATTCTATGTTCGGTTAACTTCGAGGTATATGAAATTTTAAATGAATTTTGTGCCAGACATAGTATAACTATATGAGCCCTATTAACAGTAGTCATTTTGTGTGTTTTTCCAAGGTCTGAGTCCTGTGTTTGTCTTGGGTTCCTAATGCTGCGAGGGCCTGTGGCGAGAAAAGGTGTTGGTTCCTTTAATACTTGTGTGTTTAATCCTTATCATTTTGTGTCTGGCACATGGGATTAAATCCTTGAAGCCAAGGGGGGGTTTAATAAAAAAAAAAAAAGTTTTATAAAAATTCATAAAAATTATTAAAATTTTTAAAATTTTTTACATGATTTTCTCAACGTTTTAGGATGATTTAAGACTTTTAAAATTAAAAAAAAATTTTTTTAAAAAACGTTCTGTTTTAAAAATACATAAAAATTATTAAAATTTTTTACATGATTTTTTCAACGTTTTAGAATGTTTTAAGGCTTTTAAAATTTTTAAAATTTTTTACATGATTTTCTCAACGTTTTAGGATGTTCTAAGACTTTTAAAATTAAAAATAAATTTTTTTAAAAAATTTTCTGTTTTAAAAATACATAAAAATTATTAAATGAATGAATGAATTGTGGATTATAGACGCTCGACAACAAAGGTCATTAGCGTCTGTAATGAAACAAAGTGTAAACAAAACAGCCCCCAGGGGAACATTGGAATGTCGTTGTTTATCGCAATTGCATTACAATGTTATGAATGAATGAATTGTGAATTATAGACGCTCGACAACAGAGGTCATTAGCGTCTGTAAAGATACAAAGTGTAAACAAAACAAAAGTAAAAACAATAAAATAAAAGCAAAATCAAAAGTTGACACACAATAAAATAAAATCGTTATAAGTACAAATAAAATGTGTCATATAATATACAGAAAGATATAAAGAAAAAACCATAAAGGCTGTAAATGAGCCTAAATGTATATAAATAAATAAAATTAAATAAACCGGTCAAGACCGGTTTCTTTTAAAAATCGAAACAGCAGATCGACATTGTCAGGATCATTTCCTAAAACAATCGACAGATCACCTGACAATCCGATCTGCTGTCGTGTGTCCCTAAACTGGACACACTCCATTAAAATGTGCGAGACGGTAACACGAGTGTCACACGTCTCACAAAGGGGCGGGTCCTCCCGAGCCATTAAAAAGCCATGGGTTAGTCTACAGTGACCGATGCGTAGCCGTGTAAGAACCACTTCCTCCCACCTGGAGGGACGGCAAGATGTGAGCCATGGGTCAACTGTAGATTTTATAGCTCTTAACTTATTCTCCTCGACAGCACTCCATTCATCTTTCCAGAGCTGCTGCACGGCTGAAATCAGTAGGTTCTTCAGGTCGTCACCGATAACTCAAAACACGCTCTGACCGTTATTTGCAGCGTCTTTAGCCGCAGTGTCAGCTAATTCATTGCCAGCGATTCCCATGTGGCCGGGAACCCAGCAAAACCGCACAGTGGTTCCACCTCTTTTCAAAGTGTACAATTTGTCCTGTATCAAACAAATCAGAGGATGGCTGGGGAAGGAACGCTGCAATGCCTGTAGAGCACTCAAAGAGTCGCTGCAAATAACATATTTGTGCGGACCGTGCACATGTCTCAAAGCCTGCAAAATTGCATATAACTCTGCAGTAAAAATACTGCACTCTTGAGACAACTTGTATCTAACACTGTTGTTATCGGTGACGAACGCGCAACCAACTCGGTCGAGAGACTTTGAACCATCCGTGTAAACGGAACGGTAGTCTCGATTCCGATCCAGCCATGCCAGGAAAAGCTGGCGATAGAGCTCTGGAGTTGTTGTATTTCGAGGATGAATGGAAAGTGACATGTCGATGACGGGCTCAGGAATTAGCCACGGGGGTACAGAATTACGGCCGACTTTAAGAGTTCTAGGAAGGGCCAACGGAAGTTCATCTAGGAGAAGAGTCAACCTGATACCGAGAGGACGTGTTGCATTTCTTCTCCGTCTATACAGAGAAGAAAACCTTGGTTGAAATACGCAACTGTAAGTTGGGTGATCAGGTTGACTACGGAGTTTAGAGACGTAGGATAGCATATTGCGTTTCCGCCGGATGTTCAGCGGAGGCTCTCCGCATTCAGCGGCAATGCTAACAACAGGACTGGATCGGAACGCTCCGGTTGACAAACGTATTCCGGCGTGATGAACAGCGTTTAACGTCCTAATGTACGACTCACGCGCCGAGTCGTACACAATGCTACCGTAATCCAATTTAGACCGTACGACTGCACGGTAAATACGCAGCAAAACAGTACGGTCTGCACCCCACGTGGTGCTGGATAAAATTTTTAAAATATTAAGGGAAGACATCGACTTCCTCTTTAAAATATTAAAATGAGCCTTCCAATTTAGCGACCGGTCAAACGTAAGTCCTAAAAATCGGGCAGTATCTTGCACAGATATGAGCGTATTATTAAGATATAAGAATGGTTCCTGATAACAACTACGAATGCGGCAAAAGTGCACACACTGGGTTTTCCCAACGGAAAATTTAAACCCATTGTTAGTTGTCCAGTTCTGGATGCTATTAATGGCCAACTGCAAATGACGTTGTGCAGTACGAATGTACTTTGACGAGCAGTAGATCGCCAAGTCGTCAACATAGAGCGATGACTCTACAGACGATGGAATGCTGTCAATTATGCCATTAATAGCGATGGAAAATAAGGTGACGCTAAGAACCGAACCCTGTGGAACACCATTCTCCTGTGCAAAGACACTAGACAAAGTGTTGCCGATACGGACTTGGAAGTAACGCTCCAATAAAAAATTATTAATAAAATTCCCAAGATGTCCTCTAATACCCCAATTGTGTAATGTTCGGAGTATCCCGTACCGCCATGTAGTGTCGTAAGCCTTTTCTAGGTCGAAAAAGACCGCTATCAAGTGCTGTTTGTTAAGAAAGGCGTCCTGTATTGCGGACTCCAGCCTGACTAAATGATCCATCGTCGAACGGTGCTTCCGAAAGCCACACTGGGCATTCGTGATCAATCGTCTGGATTCAAGAATCCAAACCAATCGTCGGTTGATCATACGTTCGAGAAGTTTTGACAAACAGCTAGTCAGTGAAACAGGACGATAACTTGATGCTTGTTTTCGGTCTTTACCGGGCTTCAACAACGGCACTACAATAGAATTACACCAAGCGGTAGGAAACGTATTGGTGTACCATATTAAATTATACATCTTGAGAAGGAATATAGATCCGGAGGGAGGTAGCTTTTTCAAAAATTGGTAATGGATATCGTCAGATCCTGGAGAAGTATCATGGCAATCATGCAAACTCGACTGTAGTTCCCACGAGGAGAAAGGTGCATTGTAGTTCTCCTCATTTTGTGAGGAAAAGTTTAATGCAACTTGTTCTGCTTGATTTTTCTGAGCAGAAAAACTCTTTAAGTAGTTTGCAGAACTCGAAACTTTTGCATAGCATGAACCCATGTGATCAGCGACATCATCAGGCGACGTAATTATGTCATTTCCCATTACCAATCCAGAAATGTAATTGAAACTCTGTTTGCCAGAGATCCTCCGAATTTTCTCCCACACTTCGCGGGCGGGAGTAGAACTTCTTACAGTGGAAACAAACTCTCTCCATGACTGCTTCTTACTCTCTGCTATGATACGTCTGGCAATGGAACGCTTTTGCATGAAAAGTACACGATTTTCATCCGTCATATTATTTTTGAAGCGACGGAGAGCTTTACGACGTTCACGGATGGCATCCCGACAAGCCTGATTCCACCAGGGAACAGGCACACGTCGCGGTGTTGTTGACGTGCGTGGGACTGCAGCTAAAGCCGCCTCGATGACCGCATCCGTGAAATGCTCTACAGCAGCATCGACATTGCCAAAGTTCATTTCGCCGACATTTAACACTTGCTGAAAGTGTGACCAATTAGCGTCTTTTATTTTCCACTTCGGGGAGCGTTTTTCATCCACATGGAATGAAAGAAGACGACAAATGATTGGGAAATGGTCACTGCTACAAAGATCGGCATTTACTTCCCATTCACAGGATGGGGCGATAGAAGAAGAGCAGAGAGTAAGATCTATAGCGGAAAATGTCCCATTTGCAGCCGAGAAATGTGTATTGGAACCTGTGTTCAATACGACCAAGTTTTTATTCAGAATCAACGTCTCCATTAGCCTTCCACGAGCATCCACACGATTTGAACCCCAAGTGGGATTGTGGGCATTAAAATCCCCCATGATGATAAAGGGGCGTGGAAGTTGATCTATAAGAGATGCAATGGTTACAAGTGTCGGTTGTTCTGTTGGAGGAATGTATATTGAACACAAAGTTACCGGATTCGGCGCATATAGTCTGACAGCGATGACCTGTAAGTCAGATTGTAATGGGACATTTTCGGAAAACACATTGTTTCGGACTAAAACTGCCACTCCGCCACTGGCACGTTCCACGAATGGTTTATCTTTACGATAAATCGTGAAACCACGAAGAACCGGAGTGTTTGTGTCTTTCAAATGTGTTTCCTGTAAACTAATAGCAGTAGCATTATGATCATTAAGGAGGAGTTTTAATTCGCTGAAATGAATATAAAAACCGTTCATGTTCCACTGTAAGAAATTGAATGTGATAATTAGTGATAAGGAGCTACCTCATTTTTTTCCTCGCTGCATCAGACCGATGATGAGGAGGTCTGCTTATATTTTCGTCCATAGCAGAGTCTGCACTGCTGCTATGGTCGATGCGTGTCCTTGTTATAGTCATAGTATGACTATTATCCCGGTTCAAGATAACCTTAGTTTTCTTTACCGGAGATACATTTTTATTCTTGTTAACCGGAGATTTTATCGGTGATGTAATTTTCTTTACTGGCGATCTCGATCTATCTGGACTTTTTTTATTAGTGTATTTGCCATAATATGGCACATACACTATTGGCGTCGGTCGGATGGCGGGACCTAGGGGTCGGACCAAAATTTCTCGACGTTTCATACCCTCCTGAACAGTTTGCCACCATTTTTGAAAATGTTTATGTATATATGTATATATATATATATATATATATATATATATATATATATATATATATATATATATATATATATATATTTATATATATATGTGTGTACACGATAACTCTCGACAGACTTAACCGATTGAAACGAAATTTGGTACACACATTGGAACCCATTACCGCAAGAAGCCTATTTAAAATGGGCCCGATCGGACCATTTTCAGGGTTGTATTTAGGGATTCCAAAAAGTTTTTGGGCCCAAAAATACCGAAAAATTGGTCAGAATCGTTTCAAAATTGAAATTTAACTCTTTAGTAAAGATTAAAATGTGCTGCTAAAATTTTAATAAAATCGGCCCGACAGGACCGGACTTACAAATTTTATGAAAACACTAGTTTGCGGATAGTGATTTACTTACTGAAGGATGTATTTAATTTGGTACAGAGATTGCATTGATAATAATATTGAAATTAAGAAAAAAAATATTATTTTCAGGGATGTATTAAGGGGTTAAATTTTTTATTTTGTCCAAAAACAAACCTAAATTCACGTATTAAAGCCACAAGGCCTGTATTAGCAAATACACTATATTGTCGGCAGGGTTTGGCACTGCGACCCGAGTTTTTTTTTATTTTTATTTTGTTTCTTGACAACAACTTTGGAACTGGATGGGGAAACTTCGGTTTGTGTAGACATGTCACATGTCTGTGTTGACATGTCTACTTTGACGACAGGAATGGCAGCAATGTTTGCAAAGGAAAGTGTAAAAGAGGGGACAGTTTCACGATACTTGCGCTTGGCCTCTGCAAAAGAAATTTTTTCTGTTGTTCTTATTTCTTGTATCTTGAACTCCACTTTGTATTGTGGACATTCTCTAGATCTTGCAGAGTGGGTTCCGTCGCAATTAACGCAGTGAGATACCCTTTTGCACGGAATATCTTCATGCAAAGGTTGGCCGCAATTGTCACAGAGACTAGGAAAGCTACAGTTATTCTGTGAATGTCCAAACTTTTGACATTTATAGCAACGTAAGGGAGATGGTATATACTGACGTACTTTCAAAGAATAGAAGGCTGCTTTAATCGATGGCGGAGGCTGCGGTGTACAGAACGTAAGAATATGAGACGGTGTAGGTACTAATTGACCGTCTCTACGTGCGTGAATTCTGTATACGTCTGTAACACCTTGGTCTTTAAGTTCCTCTTTTATTGTTTCAACAGTACAGTTGAGCAGGTCAAAACAATAAATAATGCCCTTAGAGAAATTAAGCTGCTTATGCAGTTCTACTTTTACTGGTACGTCTGTGCACATGTCCACACCTTTTATATTTGTACATGCCAATACCTTATGAGCTTGATGCTGTGAAGCTGTTTCAATTAATAAACATCCATCACGCAACTTTTTAACACTTGGAAAAGTTCCAAACAAGCCATCAAGATGTTTATTAATGTAAAAGGGACTGTCGCCGTTGAAGTTTCCAGTTACCTTAGTCATTATCAAATATCTGTTACAAGGAGTAACATTCGCCAGATCATTACCAAATAATAAATTTAAATTGTCATCTTTACGCCCTCTCTTAGAGGGAGGGCTGGTTAAAGAGGGGAAATTTTCCATAATAATTTTATTATATTCATCAACCGTGCTCCCCGCCCACCACGGAGCCCAACAAGGGGACGATGACCGCAAACCGGTACAGAGCGCCAGGGCTACACGGTGATATAGTCAGCTCAAGAGACGGCGCCACTCCATCAAAAGACACTGGCTCACCCCGCCGGAATACTAAATAAACACGACGTTAGCCGATTGACTAGACTGGGTTAGGTCTAGCCGCCCGTTTACAGCGAAGCGGAGGCCAAAGCAGTGTGTTGGTGCACCCAGGCGAACCTCAACTGCCAGGATCCTCTTTTCCGCCTTACGGGTCACCGCGCACGGCAAACACGCAGGTGTACTATTAGGGACTACTACAAACAAAGGACAGCAACAAAGGTGTACCCATAACGGAGGGACAAGACCGCTATCAACAACAAAAGACGGAAGAACGGAAGAAGAAAAATGTTGCGACTGTCCTTCCTTCATAATAGTCCCTAAATGAATCACCCAGCCGGGTACACAACCGACTGGTGCGTGCTCGGGTTTCCCTGGGTTCGCCAATTCCCGAGCACGCACCAGTCGGTTGTGTACCCGGCTCGGTGATTCATTTAGGGACTATTATGAAGGAAGGACAGTCGCAACTTTTTTCCTTCTTCGTTTCTCTCTTCTTTTTGGTTGTTGTTAGCGGTCTTGTCCCTCCGTAATGGGTACACTTTTGTTGCTGTCCTTTGTTTGTAGTAGTCCCTAATAGTACACCTGCGTGTTTGCCGTGCGCGGTGACCCGTAAGGCGGAAAAGAGGATCTGGGTAGTTGAGGTTCACCTGGGTACACCAACACACTGCTTTGGCCTCCGCTTCGCTGTAAACGGGCGGCTAGACCTAACCCAGTCTAGTCAATCGGCTAACGTCGTGTTTATTTAGTATTCCGGCGGGGTGAGCCAGTGTCTTTTGATGGAGTGGCGCCGTCTTTGGAGCTGACTATATCATTGTGTAGCCCTGGCGCTCTGTACCGGTTTGCGGTCATCGTCCCCTTGTTGGGCTCCGTGGTGGGCGGGGAGCACATTTGACGAATCTTCCTAATATACTATGAGCAACTTTCCCCCTTTAACTAGCCCTCCCTCTAAGAGAGGGCGTAAAGATGAAGGATTTAATTTATTATTTGGTAATGACCTGGCAACTGTTACTCCATGTAACAGATATCTGATAATGAACAAAATAACTGGAAATTTCAACGGCGACAGTCCCTTTTATATTAATAAACATCTTGATGGCTTGTTTGGAACTTTTCCGAGTGTTAAAAAGTTGCGTGATGGATCTTTATTAATCGAAACATCATCACAGCATCAAGCTGAAAAAGTAATGGCATGTAAAAATATAAAAGCTGTGGATATGTGCAGTGTGCACAGACGTACCAGTAAAAGTAGAACTCCATAAGCAGCTTAATTTCTCTAAGGGCATTATTTATTGTTTTGATCTGCTCAACTGTACCGTTGAAACAATAAAAGAGGAACTTAAAGACCAAGGTGTTACAGACGTATACAGAATTCACGCACGCAGAGACGGTCAATTAGTACCTACACCGTCTCATATTCTTACGTTCTGTACACCACAGCCTCCGCCATTAATTAAAGCAGCATTCTATTCTTTGAAAGTACGTCATTACATACCATCTCCCTTGCGCTGTTATAAATGTCAAAAGTTTGGACACTCACAGATCAACTGTAGCTTTCCCAGTCTCTGTGACAATTGCGGCCAACCTTTGCATGAGGATATTCCGTGCAAAAAGGATTCGCATTGTGTTAATTGCGACGGAAGTCATTCTGCAAGATCTAGAGAATGTCCACAATACAAGGTGGAGTTCAAGATCCAAGAAATAAGAACCACCGAAAAAATTTCTTTTGCAGAGGCCAAGCGCAAGTATAGAGAATCTGTCCCTTCTTTCACACGTTCCTTTGCAACCATTGCTGCCGTTCCTGTCGTCAAAGTAGACATGTCAACACAGACATGTGACATGTCTACACAAACTGAAATTTCTCCTTCCAGTTCTAAAGTTGTTGCCAAAAAGCAAATTAAAAATAAAAATAAGAAAAGTCCGGATAATAGATCGAGATCGCCGGTTAAAAAACCAAGTTCACCGGTAAAATCTCAAATTGAAAAAATTAAAACAGTATCTCCGGTAAAGAAAACTAAGATTATCTTGAACCGGGATAATAGTCATAAAATGACTATTACACGTACTCGCGTCGACCATAGCAGCAGTGCAGACTCTGCTATGGACGAAGATATTAGCAGACCTCCCCATCATCGGTCTGATGCAGCGAGGAAAAAAATGAGGTAGTTACCTTTTTATTTACTAACACATTCAATTTCTTACAGTGGAACAAGAATGGTTTTTATATTCATTTCAGTGAATTAAAACTCCTCCTTAACGATCATAATGCCACTGCTATTAGTTTACAGGAAACACACTTGGAAGACATAAACACTCCGGTTCTTCGTGGTTTTACGATTTATCGTAAAGATAAACCATTCGTTGAACGTGCCAGTGGCGGAGTGGCAGTTTTAGTCCGAAACAATGTGTTTTCCGAAAATGTCCCATTACAATCTGACTTGCAGGTCATCGCTGTCAAAATTTTGCGCCGAATCCGGGAACTTTGTGTTCAATATACATTCCTCCAACAGGACAACCGACACTTGCAACCATTGCATCTGTTATAGATCAATTTCCACGCCCCTATATCATCATGGGGGATTTTAATGCCCACAATCCCACTTGGGGTTCTAATCGTGTGGATGCTCGTGGAAGGCTAATGGAAACGTTGATTCTGAATAAAAACTTGGTCGTATTGAACACAGGTTCCAATACACATTTCTCGGCTGCTAATGGGGCATTTTTAGCTATCGATCTTACTCTCTGCTCTTCTTCTATCGCCCCATCCTGTGAATGGGAAGTAAATGCCGATCTTTGTAGCAGTGACCATTTTTCTATCATTTGTCGGCTTCTTTCATTCCATGTGGATGAAAGACGCTCTCCTAAGTGGATAATAAAAGAAGCCAATTGGTCACATTTTCAAGAAGTGCTAAAAGTCGGCGAAATGAACTTTGGCAATGTCGATGCTGCTGTAGAGCATTTCACGGATGCGGTCATCGAGGCGGCTTTAGCTGCAGTCCCACGCACGTCAACGACACCGCGACGTGTGCCTGTTCCCTGGTGGAATCAGGCTTGTCGGGATGCCATCCGTGAACGTCGTAAAGCTCTCCGTCGCTTCAAAAATAATATGACGGATGAAAATCGTGTAATTTTCATGCAAAAGCGTTCCATTGCCAGACGTATCATAGCAGAGAGTAAGAAGCAGTCATGGAGTGAGTTTGTTTCCAAGAAGTTGTACTCCCGCTCGCGAGGTGTGGGAGAAAATCCGGAGGATCTCTGGAAAACAGAGTTTTAATTATATTTCGGGATTGGTAATGGGAAATGACATTATTACGTCGCCTAATGAAGTCGCAGATCAACTAAGATCGCGCCTAATGAATCGCTATTTCCCTTGGTGAACGACTTTACCGATTTCATCGAAATTTTTTTTAAATGTTTTCTAATACTTGGTAGAAGGTTTATGAGGAAAAAAAATTAAGAAAGTTGCGCAGAAAATAAGAAAATTTAAGAAAAATGGCAAAAAAATTACCTCAAAAACAGATAGCGATAGCCATGGAACTTGAACAAAATGATGACGTTTTAGCTGTCAGAATAATTTCTAATCATTTTGTTTAAGTTCCATGGCTATCGTTATCTGTTTTTGAGGTAATTTTGACGTTTTAATAGCTGCAAATGTCGTTTAACAGCTGCATCGGTCGGAATCTATAGATATTTCCCTTGGTCACGCCATAACTTGAGAACGACTTTACCGATTTCGATGCGGTTTTCACCATCAGTTAGATAATTTTTCACGGAAGATTCATATATATAGCGAACGAGCGAAGCGAGTGAGTAGTGTATTTATAATATTCAAGCGAACGAGCGAAGCGAGTGAGTAGTGTATTTATAATATTCAAGCGAACGAGCGAAGCGAGTGAGTGGTGTATTTATAATATTCAAGCGAGCGAGCGAAGCGAGTTAATAGTGTATTTATAATATTTAAGCGAACGAGCGAAGCGTGTGAGTAGTGTATTGCACCCGGGCTTTCTTAGCACCCGGGCGAAGCCGGACGGGGCCGCTATAATTAATAATTAATTAATTTCGTAACCCGACCGTAAGAATTCGCAACATACTTATATCATAAAAATGACCGTGCTCAACTGTTCCACTCATAGCGCAGAGGTAACATCGCAGCGCGCTATGCACAGGGGACCCGGATTCAGAAACTGATGGAATCGTAGAATTTTTGGCTTTTTTTTCTAAATTCTACATGATATCTATTTATTTATATATTTTTTTATTTTTGTTATATTCTTTCTTTGACAATAATTATAATTTTTTTGAAACTATAAATATAAAACGGATTTTGATGTGGTTTTCACCATCAGTTAGATAATTTTTCACGGAAGTTTTATATATACAGCGAACGAGCGAAGCGAGTGAGTAATGTAATTATAATATTCAAGCGAACGAGCGAAGCGAGTGAGTAGTGTATTTATAATATTCAAGCGAACGGGTGAAGCGAGTGAGTAGTGTATTAATAATATTCGAGCGAACGAGCGAAGCGAGTGAGTAGTGTATTTATAATATCCAAGCGAACGAGCGAAGCGAGTGAGTAGTGTATCGCATCCGGGAAATTCCTAGCACCCGAGCTTTCTTAGCATCCGGGCGAAGCCGGACCGGGTCCGCTAGTTAAATAATAAAAACGTTGATTTCATATTTTAAGGGCTTCACGTGAGAGTTAAACCAACCGGTTATGTTCAGATGAAGCGAATGGTCCATTATGCAGAATATCTTACGAGAGTTTCATCTCCCTGCAGCCTAATATTATAATATTATAGCATCAATATTATAATATTATAGCATCAATAAAATAATATTATAGCATCAATAAAAACACTGCAAACTTGGTTTGCATCAAATTCTTTATGCTTAAATCTAAGTAAAACCCAAGCTGTTAAATTTGGAGACTATGTATGAAATCGTCCTCTCGGTATCAGGTTGACTCTTCTCCTAGATGAACTTCCGTTGGCACTTCCTAGAACTCTTAAAGTCGGCCGTAATTCTGTGCCCCTGTGGCTAATTCCTCAGCCCGTCGTCAACATTTCACTTTCCATTCATCCTCGAAATACAACACCTCCAGAGCTCTATCGCCAGCTTTTCCTGGCATGGCTGGAGCGGAATCGAGACTACCGTTCCGTTTACACGGATGGCTCGAACTCTCTCGACCGAGTTGGTTGCGCGTTCGTCACCGATAACGACAGTGTTGGATACAAGTTGTCTCAAGAGTGCAGTATTTTTACTGTTATATGCAATTTTGCAGGCCTTGAGACATGTGCACGGCCCGCACAAATATGTTATTTGCAGCGACTCTTCGAGTGCTCTACAGGCATTGCAGCGTTCCTATCCCAGCCACCCTCTTATTTATTTAATTCAGGACAAATTATACTCTTTGAAAAGAGGTGGAACCACTGTCCGGTTTTGTTGGGTTCCCGGCCACATGGGAATTGCTGGCAAAGATCTAGCTGACACTGCAGCTGCAGACTTTGCAAATAACGGTCAGAGTGTATTTTGCGTTATCGGTGACGACCTCAAGAGCGTACAGATTTCAGCCGTTCAGCAGCTCTGGAAGGATGAATGGACAAAAAAATTTTAAAAATTTAAAAATTTTAAAAGTCTTAAAACATCCTAAAACGTTGAGAAAATCATGTAAAAAAGTTCCAAATAAAAGTTCCAAATAAGTTCCAAAAGTTCCAAATAAGCCATCAAGATGTCTATTAATATAAAAGGGACTGTCGCCGTTGAAATTTCCAGTTATTTTGTTCATTATCAGATATCTGTTACATGGAGTAACAGTTGCCAGGTCATTACCAAATAATAAATTAAATCCTTCATCTTTACGCCCTCTCTTAGAGGGAGGGCTAATTAAAGGGGGAAAGTTACTCATAGTATATTAGGAAGATTCGTCAACTGTGCTCCCCGCCCACCACGGAGCCCAACAAGGGGACGATGACCGCAAACCGGTACAGAGCGCCAGGGCTACACAATGATATAGTCAGCTCCAAAGACGGCGCCACTCCATCAAAAGACACTGGCTCACCCCGCCGGAATACTAAATAAACACGACGTTAGCCGATTGACTAGACTGGGTTAGGTCTAGCCGCCCGTTTACAGCGAAGCGGAGGCCAAAGCAGTGTGTTGGTGCACCCAGGTGAACCTCAACTGCCAGGATCCTCTTTTCCGCCTTACGGGTCACTGCGCACGGCAAACACGCAGGTATACTATTAGGGACTACTACAAACAAAGGACAGCAACAAAAGTGTACCCATTACGGAGGGACAAGACCGCTAACAACAACCAAAAAGAAGAGAGAAACGAAGAAGAAAAAAAGTGGCGACTGTCCTTCCTTCATAATAGTCCATAAATGAATCACCCAGCCGGGTACACAACCGACTGGTGCGTGCTCGGGTTTCCCTGGGTTCGCCAATTCCCAAAGAACATTGTAATGCAGTTGCGATAAACAACGACATTCCAATGTTCCCCCTGGGGGCAAAAATTATTAAAATTTTTAAAATTTTTTACTTGATTTTCTCAACGTTTTAGGATGTTTTAAGGCTTTTAAAATTTTTAAAATCTTTTTTAAAAATTTTTCTAAGTTTTAAAAATTCATAAAAATTTTTAACATGATTTTTCCAACGTTTTAGGATGTTGTAAGACTTTTAAAAATTTTAAATTTTTTAAATTTTTTGTATAAATTTTTTCTAAGTTTTAAAAATTTATATACCAATTCGAATTTTTTTCATTGCCAATTTACATGTCAAATGTAAAAACCATTCTTTTACCGTATTTAAACGTAATTTGCTGTAAATAACTTCGAAAAAAGATTTTATTATTGAACCATATTTAACGGTGCCAAAATGCTTCAAAGTTGATTTTCTAAGTGTAAATCGATCGGAAAACGCAAAATAAAGCCGATTTATTAAAAAAAAAATTTTTGCAAGTCAAATAAAAATTATATTTTAAAAATGATTTTTTAAAATTTTAAAATTATTAAAATTTTTAACACGATTTTTTTAACGTTTTTAGGATGTTTTATGACTTTTAAGATTATTAAAATTTTTTTTTAAAAATTTTTCTAAGTTTTAAGAATTCATAAAAATTATTAAAATTTTTAAAATTTTTTACATAATTTTCTCAACATTTTAGGATGTTTTAAGACTTTTAAAATTTTTAAAATTTTTTTTTTAAATTTTTTCCTCGATTTTTTCTAAGTTTTAAAAATTTAAATATCAATTCGAATTTTTTTCATTGCCAATTTACATGTTAAACGTAAAAACCATTCTTTTACCGTATTCAACGTAATTTGCTGTAAATAACTTCGAAAAAAGAATTTATTATTGCACTATATTTGACGGTGCCAAAATGCTTTAAAGTTGATTTTCTTAGTGTAAATCGATTGGAAAACGCAAAATAAAGCCGATTTATTAAAAAAAAAATTTTTGCAAGTCAAATAAAAATTTGAATTTTAAAAATGATTTTTTAAAATTATTAAAATTTTTAACTTGATTTTTTTAAGGTTTTAGGATGTTTTAAGACTTTTAAAATTTTTAAAATTTTTTTTAAAAATTTTTTAAGTTTTAAAAATTATTAAAACTTTTAAAATTTTTTACATGATTTTCTCAACGTTTTAGGATGTTTTAAGGCTTTTAAAATTTTAAAATTTTTCTAAGTTTTAAAAATTCATAAAAATTATTAAAATTTTTAAGGTTTTTTACATGATTTTCTCAACGTTTTGGGATGTTCTAAGACTTTTAAAATTTTAAAATTTTTAAAATTTTTTTTAAAAATTTTTTTAAGTTTTAAAAATTTATAAAAATTATTAAAATTTTTAACATGATTTTTTCAACGTTTTAGGATGTTTTATAACTTTAAAAATTTTTAAATTTTTAAAAATTTTTTTATAAAGTTTTTCTAAGTTTTAAAAATTTAAATATAAATTCGAATTTTTTTCATTGCCAATTTACATGTCCAACGTAAAAACCATTCTTTTACCGTATTTAAACGTAATTTGCTGTAAATAACTTCGAAAAAAGATTTTATTATTGAACCATATTTACGGTGCCAAAATGCTTCAAAGTTCTTAGTGTAAATCGATCGGAAAACGCAAAATAAAGCCGATTTATCAAAAAAAAAATTTTTTGCAAGTCAAATAAAAATTTGAATTTTAAAAATGATTTTTTAAAATTATTAAAATTTTTAACTTGATTTTTTTAACGTTTTAGGATGTTTTACGACTTTAATATTTTTTAAATTTTTAAAATTATTTTTTTTTAAATTTTTCTAAGTTTTAAAAATTTATATATCAATTCGAATTTTTTCAATGCTAATTTACATGTCAAACGTAAAAATCATTTTTTACCGTATTTAAACGTAATTTGCTGTAAATATCTTCGAAAAAGATTTCATTATTGAACCATATTTAACGGTACCAAAATGCTTCAAAGTTGATTTTCTTAGTGTAAATCGATCGGTAAACGCAAAATAAAGCTGATTTATCAAAAAACAAAATTTTTTGCAAGTCAAATCAAAATTTTAACTTTAAAAATGATTTTTTAAAATTTTAAAATTATTAAAATTTTTAAAATTTTTAACATGATTTTTTTAACGTTTTAGGATGTTTTAAGACTTTTAAAATTTTTAAAATTTTTTACATGATTTTCTCAACGTTTTAGGATGTTTTAAGACTTTTAAAATTTTAAAAATTTTTTTGTCCATTCATCCTTCCAGAGCTGCTGAACGGCTGAAATCTGTACGCTCTTGAGGTCGTCACCGATAACGCAAAATACACTCTGACCGTTATTTGCAGAGTCTGCAGCTGCAGTGTCAGCTAGTTCTTTGCCAGCAATTCCCATGTGGCCGGGAACCCAACAAAACCGGACAGTGGTTCCACCTCTTTTCAAAGAGTATAATTTGTCCTGAATTAAATAAATAAGAGGGTGGCTGGGATAGGAACGCTGCAATGCCTGTAGAGCACTCAAAGTGTCGCTGCAAATAACATAAATGTGCGGGCCGTGCACATTTCTCAAGGCCTGCAAAATTGCATATAACTCTGCAGTAAAAATACTGCACTCTTGAGACAACTTGTATCCAACACTGTCGTTATCGGTGACGAACGCGCAACCAACTCGGTCGAGAGACTTCGAGCCATCCGTGTAAACGGAACGGTAGTCTCGATTCCGCTCCAGCCTGCCAGGAAAAGCTGGCGATAGAGCTCTGGAGTTGTTGTATTTCGAGGATGAATGGAAAGTGAAATGTTGACGACGGGCTGAGGAATTAGCCACAGGGGCACAGAATTACGGCCGACTTTAAGAGTTCTAGGAAGTGCCAACGGAAGTTCATCTAGGAGAAGAGTCAACCTGATACCGAGAGGACGATTTCATACATAGTCTCCAAATTTAACAGCTTGGGTTTTACTTAGATTTAAGCATAAAGAATTTGATGCAAACCAAGTTTGCAGTGTTTTTATTGATGCTATAATATTATTTTATTGATGCTATAATATTATAATATTGATGCTATAATATTATAATATTAGGCTGCAGGGAGATGAAAGTCTCGTAAGATATTCTGCATAATGGACCATTCGCTTCATCTGAACATAACCGGTTGGTTTAACTCTCACGTGAAGCCCTTAAAATATGAAATCAACGTTTTTATTATTTAACTAGCGAACCCGGTCCGGCTTCGCCCGGATGCTAAGAAAGCTCGGGTGCTAGGAATTTCCCGGATGCAATACACTACTCACTCGCTTCGCTCGTTCGCTTGGATATTATAAATACACTACTCACTCGCTTCACCCGTTCGCTTGAATATTATAAATACACTACTCACTCGCTTCGCTCGTTCGCTTGAATATTATAATTACATTACTCACTCGCTTCGCTCGTTCGCTGTATATATAAAACTTCCGTGAAAAATTATCTAACTGATGGTGAAAACCACATCAAAATCCGTTTTATATTTATAGTTTCAAAAAAATTATAATTATTGTCAAAGAAAGAATATAACAAAAATAAAAAAATATATAAATAAATAGATATCATGTAGAATTTAGAAAAAAAAGCCAAAAATTCTACGATTCCATCAGTTTCCGAACCCGGGTCCCCTGTGCATAGCGCGCTGCGATGTTACCTCTGCGCTATGAGTGGAACAGTTGAGCACGGTCATTTTTATGATATAAGTATGTTGCGAATTCTTACGGTCGGGTTACGAAATTAATTAATTATTAATTATAGCGGCTCCGTCCGGCTTCGCCCGGGTGCTAAGAAAGCCCGGGTGCAATACACTACTCACACGCTTCGCTCGTTCGCTTGAATATTATAAATACACTATTAACTCGCTTCGCTCGCTCGCTTGAATATTATAAATACACCACTCACTCGCTTCGCTCGTTCGCTTGAATATTATAAATACACTACTCACTCGCTTCGCTCGTTCGCTTGAATATCATAAATACACTACTCACTCGCTTCGCTCGTTCGCTATATATATGAATCTTCCGTGAAAAATTATCTAACTGATGGTGAAAACCGCATCGAAATCGGTAAAGTCGTTCTCAAGTTATGGCGTGACCAAGGGAAATATCTATAGATTCCGACCGATGCAGCTGTTAAACGACATTTGCAGCTATTAAAACGTCAAAATTACCTCAAAAACAGATAACGATAGCCATGGAACTTGAACAAAATGATTAGAAATTATTCTGACAGCTAAAACGTCATCATTTTGTTCAAGTTCCATGGCTATCGCTATCTGTTTTTGAGGTAATTTTTTTGCCGTTTTTTAGGCGCGATCTTAGCGAAGCTAGAAGCGCCTATATACACTCGCTTTGTCTGTACGTCTGTGAATCTGTGAATCTGTCAATCTGTAACGGATTTTTTGTATCAGTCGTACAGCCCAAGCGGGTTAACCGATTTTAAAAAACTTTTTTTTGTTCGATTCCTCTCGGGGTCTATTTGATCCTAACGTCGCCCGATTTTTGAATTTTGGCCCCAGAGGGGAGCAAATTAGAAATAACGGTGTTTTTTGCTTATAGTTTGCTCAATTTAAGTCAGATCGATTCGAAACCTGTCTTAAACGAAAGAGCAGAAAATTTTAGATAGATTTCATGTATAATATTGTGTCAAAACAGTTTTTTTATACAGATCTTTATGATTATTAAACTAAATAAATGCGACTTTATCTAATAAATCGCGAACTTGTTTCGGTTGTCCTTGTCTGTTGCACAGTGTGATATGGATATTGGAAGATAGCGTATGCTCTGTCTTATATTGCATTATTTTAATATAGTTATTCAATTTTTTGACTGCTGATGTTTGAATTTAAGTTTAAAAACCCTGGCCTACTGAGTTAAAATGACGTGTAACTAATTATTGACGTCGATCGGATCGGACCAAAATTTCTCGACGTTCATCATACCTTCCCGAACAATTTGATTTTCTCTGTCTCTATGTCCCTTTGTACGCTTATAACTCGAGAACCACTGATCCGATTTACATGATTTTTTTCAAGTAAATAACTTTTTATGCGACTGCGAGTTTTAAAATATTCTGGCATCACGCAAAAGCAACCGAACTGATTCTCAAATAAAAACGTATGTTCTGGCATCACGCAAAAATAAGTAGGTAGTAGATGCTTTGTTAACTTCCCACTGGAAGTTATTGTAATGGGTCCGAAAATCGAAATCAAAAAGGAAAAAAAATTTTTATGTTTCAAGGTCACTACACTATTTTTACACTACTTTTAGAAAGATGTCTGTGTGTGTGTGTGTGTGTGTGTACGTATGTACGTACGTACGTATGTATGTGTCCATTTATTTCTAAGACGAAATCTCGAGAACGAAAAATGATATCGACTACGTTGGGGTGCCAATCGACGCGTATTAACGTAAATATGATCTGAAAGGAATTTTTTTAAAATCGGTTCAGCCGTTCTTTTTTCTTAACCAAATAGACTCCAAAAAAGTAGATTTTACACAATATCTCGCGAATAAAAAATTATATCGACTTCGTAAGGGTGTCAATCGAGGCGTGTTAACGTCATTTTGATCCGACATAAATTTAATAAAAATCGGTTCAGCCGTTTTTTTTTTTTTTTTTTTTTTTTTAATTATTGATGTTTTAATGATTAAAATGATTATTTTCTGTGTAATATCTAATTTAATTATTATTATTAAATATTTATCAAACTGGGAAGTTCGTCGTGTGGACCTCAAGGGTCGCACTTTAGTCCTAATAAACGACCCACCTCACGGCTTGTTTTTTAAACGGTGGTTTTATTTAGCTTGATCAGGTATATTTGTTACAAATCTTGCGATCGATTGAGTTGAAATTTTGCACACATGTGTAGCTCCGGTAACAATACAATATTATGGTAACTAGCTGACCGGCCCGGCTTTCGTCCGGGTGCAAATCGTACTTTTGAATTTTCACAGGCAAAAGGTCTTTCTCCGGTAACGTTTCGGATAAATGTAATAAAATCAGACTAAGGAAATAAAGCACATTAAACAATTGAAAAGTCACGTCACGAAGTAGCGTATCGTCACTTTTGTAAAAATTATCCGATCCTTTTGAAAATTATAATTTGAGAGTTTTATAAGACACAAAAAAATAAAATGGCGTCAGATTTCAAAATGGCGGCCATATGTACTTTTTTGTAAACATTATCCGATTCTTTTGAAAATTAATATTTGAGAGTTTTATAGGACACAAAAAAATTAAATGGTGTCAGATTTCAAAATGGCGGCCATGTGTACTTTTTTGTAAGAATTATCAGATCCTTTTGAAAATTGATATTTGAGAGTTTCATAGAACACAAAAAAATAAAATGACGTCACATTTCAAAATGGCGGCCATTATTCATACTTTTTTGTAAAAAATATCCGATCCTTTTGAAAATTGATATTTGCGAGTTTTATAGGACACAAAAAAATAAAATAACGTCAGATTTCAAAATGGCGGAAATATGTAGAGCTCCTTCCTAAAAATTATACGATCCTTTTGAAAATTGATATTTGAGAGTTTCATAAGACACAACAAAATAAAATGACGTCAGATTTCAAAATGGCGGCCGTATGTACTTTTTTGTAAAAATTATCCGATCCTTTTGAAAATTGATATTTGAGAGTTTCATAGAACACAAAAAAATAAAATAACGTCAGATTTAAAAATGGCAGCCAAATGTATTTTTTGTAAAAATTACCCGATTCTTTTGAAAATCGGTATTTGAGAGTTTCATGGGACAAAAATAAAATAAAATGACGTCAGATTTCAAAATGGCGGCCGTATGTACTTTTTTGTAAAAATTATCCGATCATTTTAAAAATTGATATTTGAGAGTTTCATAGGTCAAAAAAAAATAAAATTACGTCAGATTTCAAAATGGTGGCCATATGTACTTTTTTGCAAAAATGATCCGATCTTTTTGAAAATCGGTATTTGAGAGTTTCATAGGACACAAAAAAAATAAAATGACGTCATATTTTAAAATGGCGGCCATATGTAGGTACTTTTTTGCTAAAATTATCCGATCCTTTTGAAAATTGATATTTGAGAGTTTTACAGGACACAAAAAAATAAAATTACTTTTTCAAAATGGCGCCCGTATGCACTTTTTTGAAAAATTATCCGATCTTTTTGAAAATTAATATTTGCGAGTTTTATAGGATGCAAAAAAATAAAATGATGTCATATTTCAAAATGGCGGTCATAGGTATATATTTCTTTGTAAAAATTGTCCGATTCTTTTGAAAATTGATATTTGAGAATTTAATAAGACACAAAAAAATAAAATGGCGTCAGATTTCAAAATGGCGATCAAATAATAACTTTTTAATTGTATTATTTATATCTTTGATAAATTCGGTTTTAATTACAATGCGTAAGAAGCATAGCTTCTGTCGGGTGTCTTACGACTTATCATGACTTTTTTATTTAGCCGGTTCCGATGAACGCTTAATAGTCAACCGTTGCTATGGAAAATTGTTTAAAAAATCACTGTACTATTTTTTCTATGTAATCCAATACCTACATATTTATATTAGGTCTTATGGCTCATAGCCTACTACAAAATTATAAATCTTCTCAGTGTTGTTTTCCCTATGTTCGATAAAACCGTTTACACACAGTACCTACACGAATATCGCGCCTTGTAATTCTTGAATTACTTGTATGCTCCTAAATTTTTCTTAAATTTTCTTATTTTCTGCGCAACTTTCTTAATTTTTTTTCCTCATAAACCTTCTACCAAGTATTAGAAAACATTTAAAAAAAATTTCGATGAAATAGGTAAAGTCGTTCACCAAGGGAAATAGCGATTCATTAGGCGCGATCTTAGCGAAGCTAGAAGCGCCTATATACACTCGCTTTGTCTGTGAATCTGTCAATCTGTAACGGATTTTTTGTATCAGTCGTACAGCCCAGACGGGTTAACCGATTATTAAAAACTTTTTTTTGTTCGATTCCTCTCGGGGTCTTTTTGATCCTAACGTCGCCCGATTTTTGAATTTTGGCCCCAGAGGGGAGCAAATTAGAAAAAACGGGGTTTTTTTGCTTATAGTTCGCTCAATTCAAGTCAGATCGGTTCGAAACCTGTCTTAAACGAAAGAGCAGAAAATTCTGGATAGATTTTATGTATAATATTGTGTCAAAACAGTTTTTTTATACAGCTTTATATGAAAATTAAAATTTATAAATGCGTTTTTATCTAATAAATCGCGAACTTGTTTCGGTTGTCCTTGTCTGTTGCACAGTGTGATATGGATATTGAAAGATAGCGTATGCTCTGACTTATATTATTATATTTTAATATTGTCATTCAATTTTTTGACTGGTGATGTTTGATTTTTGTGTTTAAAAACCATGGCCTACTGAGTTAAAATGACCTGTAACTAATTATTGACGTCGGCCGGATGGCGGGATCTAGGGATCGGACCAAAATTTCTCGATGTTTCATATCTTCCTGAACAATTTGGCTTTCTCTGTCTGTATGTCCGTTTGCACGTTTATAACTCGAGAACCTCTGATCCGATTTACGTGAATTTTTTTTGAAGTGAATAACTTCTTATGCGACAGCTAGTTTAAAATATTGTGGCATCACGCAAAAGCAAGTAGATAGTAGATGCTTTGTTTTTTTGAAGCTATGCTATAACGTACGTTTCAGATGGGAACCTAAATCATAAAAAGTGAAACGTCACGTCACGAAAAAGTGTAATGTCACTTTTGTAAAAATTACCCGATCCTTTTGAAAATTAATATTTGAGAGTTTTATAAAACACAAAAAAATAAAATGGCGTCAGATTTCAAAATGGCGGCCAAATTATGTACTTTTTTGAAAAAATTATCCGATTCTTTTGAAAATTGATATTTGAGAGTTTTATAGGACACAAAAAAATAAAATAGCGTCAGATTTCAAAATGGCGGCCATAATATGTACATTTTTGTAAAAATTATCCGAACCTTTTGAAAACTGATATTTGCGAGTTTTATACGACACAAAAAAATAAAACGACGTCATATTCCAAAATGGCGGAAATATGTAGTAGGTACTTCTTTGTAAAAATTATCCGATCCTTTTGAAAATTGATATTTGAGAGTTTCACAAGACACAAAAAAATAAAATGACGTCAGATTTCAAAATGGCGGCCATATGTACTTGTTTGTAAAAATTATCCAATCCTTTTGAAAATCGGTATTTGAAAGTTTCATAGGACACAAAAAAATAAAATGATGTCAGATTTCAAAATGGCGGCCGTATGTACTTTTTTGTAAAAATTATCCGATCCTTTTGAAAATTGATATTTGAGAGTTTCATAACACACAAAAAATAAAATGGCGTCAGATTTCAAAATGGCGGCCGTAAGTACATTTTTGTAAAAATTATCCGATCCTTTTGAAAATCGGTTATTGAGAGTTTCATAGGTCACAAAAAAATAAAATGACGTCAGATTTCAAAATGGTGGCCATATGTACTTGTTTGTAAAAATTATCCAATCCTTTTGAAAATCGGTATTTGAAAGTTTCATAGGACACAAAAAAATAAAATTATGTCAGATTTCAAAATGGTGGCCGTATGTACTTTTTTGTAAAAATTATCCGATCCTTTAGATAATCGGTATTTGAAAGTTTCATAGGACACAAAAAAATAAAATGACGAATATTTTAAAATGGCAGCCATATGTAAGTACTTTTTTGCTAAAATTATCCGATCCTTTCGAAAATTGATATTTGAGAGTTTTACAGGACACAAAAAAATAAAATTACTTTAGATTTCAAAATGGCGCCCGTATGCACTTTTTTGTAAAAATTTTTCTATCTTTTTGAAAATTGATATTTGAGAATTTAATAAGACACAAATAAATAAAATGGCGTCAGATTTCAAAATGGCGATCAAATAATAACTTTTTAATTGTATTATTTATATCTTTGATAAATTCGGTTTTATATACAGTGCGTAAGAAGCATAGCTTCTGTCGGGTGTCTTATGACACATTATGACTTTTTTTATTTAGCCGGTTCCGAGTTACACTTAATAGTCAACCGTTGCTATGGAAAATTGTTTCACTGTACTATTTTTTCTATGTAATCCAATACCATTTTATATTAGGTCTTATGGCTCATAGCCTACTACAACATTATAAATCTTCTCAGTGTTATTTTCCCTATGCTCGATAAAACCGTTTACACACAGTACCTACATGAATATCGCGCCTTGTAATTCTTGAATTACTTGTATGCTCCAAAATTTTTTTTATATATAAAGATTACTTTGGCAGATGAATAATTGTGGTTATAGTTAAAAAGGTTTCAAAAAGTTAATTAATATTTGTCATAAATTCATAAATTATTAAGTTATTATGAGTTAAAATCAGTACCTGAATAGTGAGTATTTTTAGCGTGATAAAACATTGAACAGTAAATTATACTACGTTGAATATATTTAATTATTGCATTGACAAGTTTTGGCTACGGGCGGAAAACAGTGTTAGTCATACAATGTAATAACGAAACTTTTTATACTATATATAAACTAATCAAAACAAACCAACAGTTATCAGTTATTATACTAACTGTTTTTAAGACAGTATTCTAAAGGGACCAGTTAAACAATAAGTATAATATTACTGGTATTACAGCTTTGTGTACACTGTACAGGGAGACCTTACGTGAATGTTATTGATATTTGAAATACTGGAACACCAACTAAGTTTATTCAATGACTGTGAAACTAAAAAAAAAATATTCCTTGCAATTAACTCTCATGATAAAACTTCTGATCAGGGATATTTAAAAAATATTCAAAAATTATTATCTTCTACTGTTACAAAGTAGCACTTTATAATATTATTAATGCCATATAGTTATAATGAATGACTTCCGTTAAGAAAATACGGATAAAATTATGACTATTATATTTTTGGCTTAAATGTTTTCTTCGTTAGTTTGCTTTCTTAAATAACATACCTAAATCATTCGCCTGTGCAATACAAATGTGATGTGAACAAGACTATACAATTAAAGCAAGCAAATAGCTGAACGTTTTTGTTGTTCATGACCACCGACTATAATACAGTTTCATTTACAATATCAGTTTATTATATTATAGAGTCCCCTTGATTGCTCCAATAACGCATATCTGTACTGTTCTGTCAATAGTGACAGTAAAACGGAAATGTCCTGCTGGCGATACTCCCCAAGGTTTAGTTCATAATCGAAATGAACTTGTCAACTACATAAATCGACCGCTCATTCACTTTATTGGGGTGTGCACATACACAAACGCACATATATTAATGTTGTAAACACCATAAAAAAATTTCGTTTGTCTTGTATAATTTCACTGGTAGAAAACTGCACATCATTGAAGTAAAACACTACATTAATTTAATTTGAAAGCTAAATCAGGATAAATTTATATCATAATATTACTTTACTTAGTATAGCGGAAAGAGCAGCGCTACATGAAGTTCCAATGAAAATTGCTCTCCTATTTCGGACATTATTTATGACAGCATATCAATTAGGTATGATGGTTTCAACTTTCACTGCCTATAAATTGTCAATTATAAGGATATCGATATGGGACCCTTTTTCTGGCCATACCTTTCCATCTACACAAAAATATGCAAGAACCAAATATTTAGATACCTAACTATGAAAACAATCTTTGTCTGAAACTTTTTTTTGTATATCAAATATTTTATGAGATTTTTTTAGAAACCCATCTACAGGTTTTTTTTACCCCCCCCCCACAATCAGGGGGTGGTGAGCGTCAATTATTAACCTATAAAGGTCTTAATATTTTGTATTTACGTTACGACATTTCAAAAAAAAATTATTCAAATCGGACGAGTTGTTACGGGTTTCGAAATAAAAACCTAAAATTAGTGAAGTTAGCCCCGCAACTTTCGAAAAAATGATTTTTTTTTCGGAGTTCTGGATTCGTTTCCATGAGTTCTGGAGTTCTTTGTAGGTTTAAACAATAGTTCTGGCATTTATCTATCGATTATTCGAACTTGAAAATATGAGGGGCTAGGTTCACGCTGCCCCCAAAGTGGAAAAAATTCAATTTTTTTAGAAGTTCTGAGTAGCCCTCCAATAGCTCTAAAGTTCTTTATAGTTTTGAGCAATAGTTCCGTTCGTTAAAACGTACAAATTAAAAATTGAAAATATCATTTTGAAAAAAAAAATTGCCCAGCATTCCTCTAATTTTGCTTGGATCGAAAAAGTCATTTGAAGTATCGCTGGAACTCTTGGCAGGCTGCTCAGAACTCTAAAGAAAAAGTCGAAACTAAGAAAAAAATTTTTTTTTGATTGGCGATCTGGAAAGCAAAATTACTCAGCATTCCTCCAATTCTGCTTGAATCGAAAGAAGTTATTTGAAGTTTCACTAGAACTATTTAAGGGCTACCCAGAACTCTTAAAAAAATCGCGAAACTAAAAAAAAAAAAATAAAGTTTTGTAGATCGGTTTTCTGGAAATTAAAATAATTTGCTCAGCGTTCCTCCAATTCAGCTTGGATCGCAAATAGTCATTTGAAGTATCGCTAGAACTAAAAAAAAACTTTATATTTCTTTAAAAAACTTTTAATAAATTTCAAACAAAATTAAAAATTTATATTAGAAATCGTGTCCATCGTGATTATAATAAAACTAGCCGTTACCCGTGGCTTCGCCCACGTATTTTACGATTACAATTTATTATCCCCCACGCGAAAAATAATTTCTCCTCCTGCGAAGCGAAGCCGGGCTGGTAGTGTTTATTCGCTCGAATTTTATAATACATAGCTCACTCGCTGCGCTCGTTCGTTCGAATTTTATTAATACCTACATGACTCACTCGCTTCGCTCGTTTGTTTGAATATTAATAATACAATACTTACTCGCTTCGCTCGAATTTTATTAGTACATTACTCACTCGCTTCGCTCGTTCGCTCGAATATTAATAATACATTACATTTGTTATCCCCCCGCGTGAATCTTCCCCCTAATTTGTTATCCCCCCGCTAGAATCTTCCCCCCTAATTTGTTATCCCCCGCATGAATCTTCCCCCCAATTTGTTATCCCCCAGCGAAAATCTCCCCCCTGCGTAGCTTTCTATTAGTGAAAGAATTTTTAAAATCGGTTTAGTAGTTCCAAAGATAAAACAAAAACAAATCTATCCCACGGGAACCGTACATTTTTCCGGGATAAAAAGTAGGCTATAACATTATCTGACCCCTAAACTACCACTATGCAAAAAATCATGTCGATCCCTTGCTCTGTGAAAAACAAAAACAAAACTATCCCACGGGAACCGTACATTTTTCCGGGATAAAAAGTAGCCTATAACATTCTCTGACCCCTAAACTACCACTATGCAAAAATTCATGTCGATCCCTTGCTCTGTGAAAAACAAAAACAAAACTATCCCACGGAAACCGTACATTTTTCCGGGATAAAAAGTAGCCTATGTGCTATTCCAGACTATAATCTATCTCTGTGCCAAATTTCATCCAGATCCCTTCAGCCGTTCTGGCGTGATTGAGTAACAAACATCCATACATCCAAACTTTCACATTTATAATATTAGTTACATTACATTAGATAATTTAAAAATATAATTAAGGTTATTTCTAAAATTGAAAAATTTGCGGCACAAAATGTCACAATATATAGATAGAGATACTCACTCGCTTGGCTCTTTCGCTCGAATATTATTAATACATTATTTCTTATTGCTCACCTACGTTATATTATAAAGAACTCCTGTGCAAAATTTCATGCTTCTAACTTCAAAAATGACAAACTTACATACAAACTTTCATCCCCTATTTAGCCTCCTTGGGGGATGAATTTTCAAAAATCCTTTCTTATTGCTCACCTACGTAATTTAAGGAACTCCTATGCAAAATGTCATGCTTCTAGCTTCAAAAATGACGAACTTCCATGCAAACTTTCATCCCTATTTTAGCCTCCTTAGGGGTTGAATTTTCAAAAAAAAAAATTTCTTAGTGCTCACCTACGTTATATAAGAAACTTCTGTGCAAAATTTCATGCTTCTAACATCAAAAATGACAAATTTCCATACAAACGTTCATCCCCTATTTAACCCCCTTGGGGGTTGAATTTTTATGTATGTACTTGAAAAAGTCTAAATCTATAGACGAAACGCCATACATTTAATTTAATAAATCAAATATTTTGTCCACTATCCTGCGATTTTTCTTAATCTTATTAAAATTAAAAATTTTACCAAATTTTAAAAATGTTAACAAAAGTAATTTATAAAAACGTTTTTATGAAATAACTTTGATTGTTTAACTTACATAACTAAAAATACCGTTTTGTTATAATATAAAATTAAATAATTTCAATTTCTAATCAATTATATTCTGTATATCAATCGTGTGGAATTAGTCCTGTCGTTGAGTGAAAAAATCGCATGTAGCCTATTTAAAATGAGCGAACCGGTCATTTTAAGGGTTGTTTTTAAAAGTTTAAAACTGTTTTTGGACCCAAAAACATCGAAAAAATGAACGGAATTGTTTAAAAATTGAAATTTAGCTCTTCAGTAAATATTGAAGTGTCCCTAAAATTTCATTAAAATCGGCCAGATAGGGCCGGACTTACAAATTTTATTAAAATGCTAGTTTGCGAGTAGTGAATTACCTTTTTCTATGGAAATTTTAAAACTTTTTTTATTCAGAAATGATTTTTTATAGGTACCTACTGAATTTAAAAAATAGTCAATTCTACTTGAAATTTTATCGAAAAAAAAAAATCGTTTAAGAATGTGTGTTTCTTTTTGTTTAAACAATAGGTACATATAAATACTTCAGCGCCCTAGTAGTCCAGTCAGTGGGGGATTTTGCCCTACAAAAGGTGGGGTAGCCGTGATTTTTGGATATGTTGTTCAAGTAGTGACCTTGATGAAGAATCCAAGTATTTGACCTTGGGGGCGGTGAGCTCGAGCCGCCACCTTGAATTAAAGGTGCGAAAAAATCGTTTTTATGCAATAGCTCGGTAGTGGTTTATCCTAAGAGAACATTTTCAATTTGTACGTTTTATCGAACGGAACTATTGCTCAAAACTATAAAGAACTCCAGAACTATTGGAGCGCTACTCAGAACTCTTAAAAAAATTGCATTTTTTCAACTTTGAAGGGCTAGGTACGTAGGTCGATGACGAAAAAAATTTTTTTTTTAGTTTCGATTTTTTTCTTTAGAGTTCTGAGTAGCCCTACAAGAGTTCTAGCGATACTTCAAATGACTTTTTTCGATCCAAGCAAAATTAGAGCAATGCTGGGCAATTTTTTTTTCAAAATGAAATTTTTAATTTGTACGTTTTAACGAACGGAACTATTGCTCAAAACTATAAGGAACTCCAGAACTATTGGAGGGCTACTCAGAACTCCTAAAACAATTGAATTTTTTCCACTTTGGGGGGCAGCGTGAACCTAGCCCCTCATATTTTCAAGTTCGAATAATCGATAGATAAATGCCAGAACTATTATTTAAACCTACAAAGAACTCCTGAACTCATGAAAACGAATCCAGAACTCCGAAAAAAAAATCATTTTTTCGAAAGTTGCGGGGCTAACTTCACACACCCTAGTGAATGTTAATAAAACTGTGCAAAATCCGTTTTATAAGTTCAAGGTACATAATTTAAAAATTTTGAATGCTTAGTAGCGTTTTTTTCCTGAACCAAGTTTAATTTTAGGGAAAAAAAGTCAACTCGCCAAAAAAAAAAAACCAACTCGCTATGCATGCATGTAGAATATCTAAAGAAAAGGGTAACCGAGGTATGCTGCGGTATATGTATACTGTATAGTGTAGTGTAGATATGGAATAGTATGCACACACTTGTAGTAAATCATTTCTCGCTCGCTTTAACTCGATTCCGATTGAATCACGAATGTGAGACTGAAAGGATTTTAAAGCAAGTGGTGGTTGTTGCGAGAATCGAAACTGCTATGCATTTTATATATGCGCGAATGTATGTATGTGTAGGCATACTGTTTATTTGAATTGTATTAAATGTAATGCTACAGACAAATTTATGTGCAACTATCGAAATAAATCGATACACTAGAATGTTAAAGCTGAACACTTTTATACAGTTTCAATTTTGGAGAAATTGCGTGACTGCAGACGATGCCTGTATCGCATTTATTAATGTAACTTATGGAATATTGTATTTTTCAGACATTCTTTAACGAGAATTGCCGTGATATACATTGAGAATGAAGAAAACCTAAAATATTTACTTTTCAAAATGACACAATATCTATTTATTTTCTAATTAAGGCCCTTTGTTCTTCATAAATGATATGCCTAACAACTGCTCAACAGCGAATAAGTCTATTATACAGGGTGTTCCGTAAAGAATGCGCCAAAAAGTAATTCTACTTTCTAGACATAAAAATAATAAGATTTAACCCAACTTGCCTTATAAAATTCGAGAAAAAAATGGGGGCATAAATGTGCTCCAAATAGGCTGCAACTAGCGCCCTCTTTTTAGAAACTCAAATCTGTTTAAGTTTTATTTTTTCCTGCCCTAAAAAACCCATGGATACCAAATTTCAACTAGATATCTCAAAAACTGTTCGATTTATTTAAAGAAACTCAAATATAAAATCTAACTTTAACACCCTGTATATCCGAAACGAACGACATTTTTATAAGGCAAGTTGAGTTAAATTTTATTCTTTTCATGTCTAGAATATAGGTTTACTTTTTGGCGCATTCTTTACGGAACACCCTGTATATGTCGATGACACATCATCGTGTCCAGCCAACATAATGTTGATTTGATTAAAAAAGCAAACCAAGCCTACCACTGATTTCTATCGGCGGTGTTTAGGTAATGGACTTGTTCTAAATAATTCTAAAACTTTCTATATGATATTTATACCTAAAAATATAACTAATAACTCGAGCTACTTAATCAAACTAGCAAATAAATCCGTGCAAAAAGTTGACTACATTAAATTCCTGGGATTGACGGTTGACCAAAGCTGCAGACTTGGGAAAAACATATTGATAGTGTTAATAGTAAATTAGCTTCTTCGAGCTTTGTTCTAAGACAGCTTAGCAATACGGTATCAATGGAAGTATTGAGGTTAGCGTACTTTGGCTTGCTTCAATCCATCCTTTCGTATGACCTGGAATTCTGGGGTGCCTCTAGCTACATGCGCTCTGTCTTTACTGCTCAAAAAAAAAAATTAGGATACTA
Source organism: Mongoloraphidia duomilia (assembly GCA_039654895.1). Taxonomy (NCBI): domain Eukaryota; kingdom Metazoa; phylum Arthropoda; class Insecta; order Raphidioptera; family Raphidiidae; genus Mongoloraphidia; species Mongoloraphidia duomilia. Next base: position 43,713,505 of record CM077517.1, on the reverse strand, counting down.
ATGGGTGCAGACAACCGAGCATCATGCCGACCCCTGTTCATCCGATTGAACATTCTTACACTACCCTCATTATATATATTTAAATGTACCATCTTCATATTTAAAAATAAGTACATCTTTCAGAAAAATTCTGAAATATATACTCACCACACGCGACATTGCTCTTTGCTAATGAAGGAATGAATTGTGAATTATAGACGCTCGACAACAGAGGTCATTAGCGTCTGTAAAGATACAAAGTGTAAACAAAACAAAAGTAAAAACAATAAAATAAAAGCAAAATCAAAAGTTGACACACAATAAAATAAAATCGTTATAAGTACAAATAAAATGTGTCATATAATATACAGAAAGATATAAAGAAAAAACCATAAAGGCTGTAAATGAGCCTAAATGTATATAAATAAATAAAATTAAATAAACCGGTCAAGACCGGTTTCTTTTAAAAATCGAAACAGCAGATCGACATTGTCAGGATCATTTCCTAAAACAATCGACAGATCACCTGACAATCCGATCTGCTGTCGTGTGTCCCTAAACTGGACACACTCCATTAAAATGTGCGAGACGGTAACACGAGTGTCACACGTCTCACAAAGGGGCGGGTCCTCCCGAGCCATTAAAAAGCCATGGGTTAGTCTACAGTGACCGATGCGTAGCCGTGTAAGAACCACTTCCTCCCACCTGGAGGGACGGCAAGATGTGAGCCATGGGTCAACTGTAGATTTTATAGCTCTTAACTTATTCTCCTCGACAGCACTCCATTCATTTTTCCAGAGCTGCTGCACGGCTGAAATCAGTACGTTCTTAAGGTCATCACCGATAACGCAAAACACGCTCTGACCGTTATTTGCAGCGTCTTTAGCTGCAGTGTCAGCTAATTCATTGCCAGCGATTCCCATGTGGCCGGGAACCCAACAAAACCGGACAGTGGTTCCACCTCTTTTTAAAGAGTACAATATGTCCTGAATTAAACAAATAAGAGGGTGGCTGGGATAGGAACGCTGCAATGCCTGTAGAGCACTCAAAGAGTCGCTGCAAATAACATATTTGTGCGGACCGTGCACATGTCTCAAAGCCTGCAAAATTGCATATAACTCTGCAGTAAAAATACTGCACTCTTGAGACAACTTGTATCTAACACTGTTGTTATCGGTGACGAACGCGCAACCAACTCGGTCGAGAGACTTTGAACCATCCGTGTAAACGGAACGGTAGTCTCGATTCCGATCCAGCCATGCCAGGAAAAGCTGGCGATAGAGCTCTGGAGTTGTTGTATTTCGAGGATGAATGGAAAGTGACATGTCGATGACGGGCTCAGGAATTAGCCACGGGGGTACAGAATTACGGCCGACTTTAAGAGTTCTAGGAAGGGCCAACGGAAGTTCATCTAGGAGAAGAGTCAACCTGATACCGAGAGGACGTGTTGCATTTCTTCTCCGTCTATACAGAGAAGAAAACCTTGGTTGAAATACGCAACTGTAAGTTGGGTGATCAGGTTGACTACGGAGTTTAGAGACGTAGGATAGCATATTGCGTTTCCGCCGGATGTTCAGCGGAGGCTCTCCGCATTCAGCGGCAATGCTAACAACAGGACTGGATCGGAACGCTCCGGTTGACAAACGTATTCCGGCGTGATGAACAGCGTTTAACGTCCTAATGTACGACTCACGCGCCGAGTCGTACACAATGCTACCGTAATCCAATTTAGACCGTACGACTGCACGGTAAATACGCAGCAAAACAGTACGGTCTGCACCCCACGTGGTGCTGGATAAAATTTTTAAAATATTAAGGGAAGACATCGACTTCCTCTTTAAAATATTAAAATGAGCCTTCCAATTTAGCGACCGGTCAAACGTAAGTCCTAAAAATCGGGCAGTATCTTGCACAGATATGAGCGTATTATTAAGATATAAGAATGGTTCCTGATAACAACTACGAATGCGGCAAAAGTGCACACACTGGGTTTTCCCAACGGAAAATTTAAACCCATTGTTAGTTGTCCAGTTCTGGATGCTATTAATGGCCAACTGCAAATGACGTTGTGCAGTACGAATGTACTTTGACGAGCAGTAGATCGCCAAGTCGTCAACATAGAGCGATGACTCTACAGACGATGGAATGCTGTCAATTATGCCATTAATAGCGATGGAAAATAAGGTGACGCTAAGAACCGAACCCTGTGGAACACCATTCTCCTGTGCAAAGACACTAGACAAAGTGTTGCCGATACGGACTTGGAAGTAACGCTCCAATAAAAAATTATTAATAAAATTCCCAAGATGTCCTCTAATACCCCAATTGTGTAATGTTCGGAGTATCCCGTACCGCCATGTAGTGTCGTAAGCCTTTTCTAGGTCGAAAAAGACCGCTATCAAGTGCTGTTTGTTAAGAAAGGCGTCCTGTATTGCGGACTCCAGCCTGACTAAATGATCCATCGTCGAACGGTGCTTCCGAAAGCCACACTGGGCATTCGTGATCAATCGTCTGGATTCAAGAATCCAAACCAATCGTCGGTTGATCATACGTTCGAGAAGTTTTGACAAACAGCTAGTCAGTGAAACAGGACGATAACTTGATGCTTGTTTTCGGTCTTTACCGGGCTTCAACAACGGCACTACAATAGAATTACACCAAGCGGTAGGAAACGTATTGGTGTACCATATTAAATTATACATCTTGAGAAGGAATATAGATCCGGAGGGAGGTAGCTTTTTCAAAAATTGGTAATGGATATCGTCAGATCCTGGAGAAGTATCATGGCAATCATGCAAACTCGACTGTAGTTCCCACGAGGAGAAAGGTGCATTGTAGTTCTCCTCATTTTGTGAGGAAAAGTTTAATGCAACTTGTTCTGCTTGATTTTTCTGAGCAGAAAAACTCTCTAAGTAGTTTGCAGAACTCGAAACTTTTGCATAGCATGAACCCATGTGATCAGCGACATCATCAGGCGACGTAATTATGTCATTTCCCATTACCAATCCAGAAATGTAATTGAAACTCTGTTTGCCAGAGATCCTCCGAATTTTCTCCCACACTTCGCGGGCGGGAGTAGAACTTCTTACAGTGGAAACAAACTCTCTCCATGACTGCTTCTTACTCTCTGCTATGATACGTCTGGCAATGGAACGCTTTTGCATGAAAAGTACACGATTTTCATCCGTCATATTATTTTTGAAGCGACGGAGAGCTTTACGACGTTCACGGATGGCATCCCGACAAGCCTGATTCCACCAGGGAACAGGCACACGTCGCGGTGTTGTTGACGTGCGTGGGACTGCAGCTAAAGCCGCCTCGATGACCGCATCCGTGAAATGCTCTACAGCAGCATCGACATTGCCAAAGTTCATTTCGCCGACATTTAACACTTGCTGAAAGTGTGACCAATTAGCGTCTTTTATTTTCCACTTCGGGGAGCGTTTTTCATCCACATGGAATGAAAGAAGACGACAAATGATTGGGAAATGGTCACTGCTACAAAGATCGGCATTTACTTCCCATTCACAGGATGGGGCGATAGAAGAAGAGCAGAGAGTAAGATCTATAGCGGAAAATGTCCCATTTGCAGCCGAGAAATGTGTATTGGAACCTGTGTTCAATACGACCAAGTTTTTATTCAGAATCAACGTCTCCATTAGCCTTCCACGAGCATCCACACGATTTGAACCCCAAGTGGGATTGTGGGCATTAAAATCCCCCATGATGATAAAGGGGCGTGGAAGTTGATCTATAAGAGATGCAATGGTTACAAGTGTCGGTTGTTCTGTTGGAGGAATGTATATTGAACACAAAGTTACCGGATTCGGCGCATATAGTCTGACAGCGATGACCTGTAAGTCAGATTGTAATGGGACATTTTCGGAAAACACATTGTTTCGGACTAAAACTGCCACTCCGCCACTGGCACGTTCCACGAATGGTTTATCTTTACGATAAATCGTGAAACCACGAAGAACCGGAGTGTTTGTGTCTTTCAAATGTGTTTCCTGTAAACTAATAGCAGTAGCATTATGATCATTAAGGAGGAGTTTTAATTCGCTGAAATGAATATAAAAACCGTTCATGTTCCACTGTAAGAAATTGAATGTGATAATTAGTGATAAGGAGCTACCTCATTTTTTTCCTCGCTGCATCAGACCGATGATGAGGAGGTCTGCTTATATTTTCGTCCATAGCAGAGTCTGCACTGCTGCTATGGTCGATGCGTGTCCTTGTTATAGTCATAGTATGACTATTATCCCGGTTCAAGATAACCTTAGTTTTCTTTACCGGAGATACATTTTTATTCTTGTTAACCGGAGATTTTACCGGTGATGTAATTTTCTTTACTGGCGATCTCGATCTATCTGGACTTTTTTTATTTTTATTTTTATTTTGTTTCTTGACAACAACTTTGGAACTGGATGGGGAAACTTCGGTTTGTGTAGACATGTCACATGTCTGTGTTGACATGTCTACTTTGACGACAGGAATGGCAGCAATGTTTGCAAAGGAACGTGTAAAAGAGGGGACAGTTTCACGATACTTGCGCTTGGCCTCTGCAAAAGAAATTTTTTCTGTTGTTCTTATTTCTTGTATCTTGAACTCCACTTTGTATTGTGGACATTCTCTAGATCTTGCAGAGTGGGTTCCGTCGCAATTAACGCAGTGAGATACCCTTTTGCACGGAATATCTTCATGCAAAGGTTGGCCGCAATTGTCACAGAGACTAGGAAAGCTACAGTTATTCTGTGAATGTCCAAACTTTTGACATTTATAGCAACGTAAGGGAGATGGTATATACTGACGTACTTTCAAAGAATAGAAGGCTGCTTTAATCGATGGCGGAGGCTGCGGTGTACAGAACGTAAGAATATGAGACGGTGTAGGTACTAATTGACCGTCTCTACGTGCGTGAATTCTGTATACGTCTGTAACACCTTGGTCTTTAAGTTCCTCTTTTATTGTTTCAACAGTACAGTTGAGCAGGTCAAAACAATAAATAATGCCCTTAGAGAAATTAAGCTGCTTATGCAGTTCTACTTTTACTGGTACGTCTGTGCACATGTCCACACCTTTTATATTTGTACATGCCAATACCTTATGAGCTTGATGCTGTGAAGCTGTTTCAATTAATAAACATCCATCACGCAACTTTTTAACACTTGGAAAAGTTCCAAACAAGCCATCAAGATGTTTATTAATGTAAAAGGGACTGTCGCCGTTGAAGTTTCCAGTTACCTTAGTCATTATCAAATATCTGTTACAAGGAGTAACATTCGCCAGATCATTACCAAATAATAAATTTAAATTGTCATCTTTACGCCCTCTCTTAGAGGGAGGGCTGGTTAAAGAGGGGAAATTTTCCATAATAATTTTATTATATTCATCAACCGTGCTCCCCGCCCACCACGGAGCCCAACAAGGGGACGATGACCGCAAACCGGTACAGAGCGCCAGGGCTACACGGTGATATAGTCAGCTCAAGAGACGGCGCCACTCCATCAAAAGACACTGGCTCACCCCGCCGGAATACTAAATAAACACGACGTTAGCCGATTGACTAGACTGGGTTAGGTCTAGCCGCCCGTTTACAGCGAAGCGGAGGCCAAAGCAGTGTGTTGGTGCACCCAGGCGAACCTCAACTGCCAGGATCCTCTTTTCCGCCTTACGGGTCACCGCGCACGGCAAACACGCAGGTGTACTATTAGGGACTACTACAAACAAAGGACAGCAACAAAAGTGTACCCATAACGGAGGGACAAGACCGCTATCAACAACAAAAAAGAGGGAAGAACAGAAGAAGAAAAAAGTTGCGACTGTCCTTCCTTCATAATAGTCCCTAAATGAATCACCCAGCCGGGTACACAACCGACTGGTGCGTGCTCGGGTTTCCCTGGGTTCGCCAATTCCCAAAGAACATTGTAATGTAATTGCGATAAACAACGACATTCCAATGTTCCCCCTGGGGGCTGCTCTTTGCTACACAAACCATATGAGAGACTAGCTGTATCCCAACAATGCTATATACACCAAGGCATAAGCTTTTAAAATAAAAGTATGCAACTTTTTGGTGAGATACCTAACTATAACGCTTTCAAAAACCTACTTTTTAAATATTTAGTTAACGCCTGTTTATACTCAGTAAATATTTCTTGCAGTAGAATCAGTATTTACGTTGTCTAGGAATGTTAGTTACAAATTAAGTTTATTGTAATTTGACTTTTGTAAATTGACTAGCCTTTTTTTTTTTTTTGCAGTAGGGGAAAATCTTGCATAAGACACCCAGCCTGGGTAGTGTCGGATTCTTACCGACTAAAAACCCCTACCTTTCGTCCCCTGGTAGCGCGGAATCGTCGTCACCGACACACATCGCGGATACCAGGTCACCTGAGAACACGATATTACGGTAATTGTCGAGGTCTCATTTGAATCTCCCTCTCCTCAAGCTCTTTTGACCTCATTATTTCTTCCATTGCTCCGCTAATAATTTTCCAATGGTCAGCGCATTTGATCATGGTATCCACCGTGTTTCCAACTTCCAGTGCAAAGCCGAGTTTCTCATTCATTTGGTTCCGGTATTTTTCCCACCTACCACAAACATAGAACGTATGCTCCGGTGTGTCAGTAACACCATAGTACACGCATAAATCGTCCTCTGTTTTGCCGATTCTCCTGGTGAACGATCTAAATGAACTGTGGCCTGTAAATACCTGGGTTACGAAGTAATTTATCTTTCTATGCCTACACTTGGTCCAGTTAATAACGTCCGGGATCAACCTCTTAGTCCACTGGCCCGTTTTTTCCCAATCCTCCCACCTTTTTTGCCATTTAACTAATGAATCGTCTCTCGTTGCTTCCTTTGAGACCGCACAATGGCCATTTCTTTCCTTATATAAGGTGTACCTCTCCTCCACCATGAGGTCTATAGGCACAATCCCGGTTACTACCTACAGGGCCGCGTTTGACACTGTACGGTAAGCACTAGCTATCCTAAGCAGGGCCTTACGCTGCGCTCCTTCCAGTATTCCCCTGTATTTTTGGAAGCGTAGTGCTACTTTCCAGATGGGAGCCCCATATAATAAAACAGAGTGAACTACACCACTCAGCACTTCTCTTTTGTAACTAGGCGGCCCTCCAATATTAGGCATGAGGCACGCCAGCGCCGCAGTTGTTTTGTCAGCTTTTATTGACACCCTCTTTATATGTTCGCCAAATCTCCTCCTTTCGTCAATAGTTATCCCGAGGTATTTTATGGCTTTAGTCGGGGTTACTGTCTGCTCACGTATTTGAAATTGAATGTTCTTTCTTTTCCTCGGACCCTTCATTATCACCGCCTCTGTTTTTTCAGGAGCCAACTCAAGATGATTTGCATTCATCCAGGCATCCACTCGTCTGAGTGATTCATTGACTCTAAATAATAATTCAGATTCGTCATCCGCCGTAACTATGACCGCCAGTACGTCCGCAAAACCGATGCATTCAGCCCCTCCTGGCAACTCCGTTTCAAGAACGTCATCATAGCTAACGTTCCAGAGTGTTGGGCCTAGAACAGAACCTTGTGGTACACCCGTTACTATATCAACTGCCTCTCCTTTACCGATAAACAAAACTCGGTTTTTGAGGTAGCTACCTATAATGTTAATAAGATAATTTGAGATTCGTTTCTTCCGCAGTTTACTTATTATCACGCTATGCAATATGGTGTTGAATGCATTTTTAACATCCAAAGTAATGAGTACACACCATTTACATAGAGTAGTCTCCGCCTTTTCTAGTACCACGTCTACCGCCTGCATAGTTGATCGCCCCTTTCTGAAGCCGAATTGCCTATCCGACAACCTGTTCCCATCTTCAAGTTCTCGCTCCAATCTTAGCCGTATTAGGCCTTCAAAAAGTTTTCCTATGGTGTTAAGTAAACAAATGGGCCTAAAAGCCGCTGGAAGATCTGGAGGTTTGTTGGGTTTAGGCACCAACACCAGCCTGGATACCTTCCATCCTGCGGGAAACTCCTGGGTCTTCAGGTGATCGTTCAATATTCCGATAATCCAGTTTGGGTCAACTTCTATCGCCTTCTTCACCGCCTTTACCGGGATTCCGTCGGGACCGGGCGCCTTTCCATTCTTCATCGCACCCACGACTTCGTGAAGCTCATCTAGATCGAAGAGTCTTACCTCACTACTAACTTCTAGGTCTGCCCAGTGTGTTACTCTCCTTGGAAAAAGTTGGCTCACAATCTCTTTTCTCTTATCGCTGTCGAGTTTATAAGGTATTTGGTTGATTTTGCCCAAACTATTTTATATGCATCACCCCATATGTCATTCTCGAGCTGCTCACACAAAGTTTGCCAATGTAGACGCTTCGATTCATCAATTAACTTCCGAAGTTTCCGCCGACCAAGTTTATAGCTTTCAACCAGCTCCGTGTCATCGGCATTGCTTATCCTTCTACCTCTTGTTCTAGTAAGTTCACGCCTAAACGCAATACATCGTTTCCTCTGTTCTTCGATTTCGATGTTCCACCAATATGGCCTTCTATCTTTACCCTCGATGTTTCGGTTTATGCTGCTGAATTTGAGAGCTTCTTTAATTATCTGGGCATATTTCTTAGGTGTACAAGTCGTTCCCTGTATTCCACTCAATCTCATTTGTAAATAAATGCAATAGAGTTCCCAATCCGTGAGTACCTGGGTTTTCTCTAGGGTTCTCCTTGCCTTTCCACTACCTTCCACCTCAAAGTATATATAATTGTGGTCACTCAAGGTTTCGTCGTCTAGGACCTTCCAGTTTAGGATTCTTTGAGCCAATTCTTGAGTAGAAAACGTGATATCGATAAACGACTCCGTATTTCACCTCTGAAAAGTAGGTTTACTACCTGTATTATTTACCACTAGGTCGAGTTCCGCTATCCATTCCGTAAGATATTCACCACGTTTGTCGACGATCGGAGATCCCCAATACGCAGATTTGGCATTAAAATCTCCTAGTATGATATATTCCCTAGAGTTCACTCTTGCATCGTTCATTAATATATCAATGAAGCTCTTGTACTCTTCTAGAGATATGTTTCGTGATATATAGCAGCAGAAAACACTGTAGTTCTTCAATTTTAAACATAGATATCCTTCATTCATCCTTACATTAGTCACCTTGATATCTTTATTTATAATTATAACCGCTACATCAAGATTATTATTCTTGATCCATCTACCTCCTTTGGCCTTTTTTCTATTAGGTTCACTCATAATAAGAATGTCGACATTCCGCTCAGCAGCCGTTGCGTAGGCATTATCCATCGCCGTCCGAGATCGATTCACGTTTGTCTGCAGTATTCTTAAATGGTTCATTTTCTTTCTCCCTGCGTTCCCATTCTTCGGCGTCTTCTGGCCCTCTCTTCCTCGACTAATCTCTTATATTCAGGACACCGGATTTGATCCGCTCTGTGGCCTTTCTCGTTACAGTTCCCACAGTAGGCTACATTATTACATTCTTTCGCTCTGTGTCCATTTTTGCCGCATCTCAGACATTCTTCTCTTCTATCTTCCTCTTTCTTGCAGTCAGAAGCTCTATGGCCAAAACCCAGACACTTGAAGCACCGTATCACAGATATTTGTTCCCTAATCTCACAGTAAGTCCACCCTATCTTTATCCTTTGTAGCCGGATCAATTCTTTAGCCGACTCTTTTGGCATTTCAATTATCGCTGTTTGGGTTTCATTTCTGTTCAATCGCATGGCTTTCAAATTGAGCTGATTGTCTATCCCCAATTCTTGTACCCTTGTGACTACTTCATCCTCAGTAGTATCCGCGTTAATTCCCGTTATAAATACGGTCGTCAACTGTGTTCTTACAGCAACCTCTGCTATTTCTGCTTTTGATTTAATTTCGTGCTTGAGTTTTTCGGCCATGTTAGAGTCTTCTACCACTAGTAGGAGGTCACCATTTTTATCTTTCTTGATATTTTGGACTCTTACCCCTATTTGCTCTATGTCCACGGAGCTTTTGACCTTTTTGAGGAGATTCGCATACGTATCATTTTTCCTTTTGACCACTACCGTTCCGGCAGATTTTTTACTCTGTTGCCGCTTTAAAAACTTGGGATTGGGCACTTTGACTAGCCTGATAGCACAGGTTCTGCCTGTGTTTAGGGTTGAATAAAGATTTATCTTTATCTTAATGTACCAGTCAGTATTAGTAGTACAGTAAATAGAGACACAAACATCGCGTTTACTAAAAAAAAATACTTAATGGCTGAAATTTTGAGGTGTTCGGGGGCATGTCCTGAGTCTAAAACCGAGTTTTCGTATTCGAGGGGGTGGGGGAAGTTACATCTCCCGGTCAATATAGGGGTAAGTTTGTTTTAATTTTTTATCTTCGTTGCTATTGCCCGTACAGTCAAGTCCAAGAGATCAAACTTGTAGGAAATGAAATTATCTATCCAATGATAATAAAATCAAGGTCATATGTCGATCAGGTCAATTCACAAAGGTCAACAGTGAGGGGTAGTTTTATTTATTAATGTTCACAAAATTAGAATGAAAACTTCAGATAAGGCTTGTAATCTAATTCTTTCTATAAAAGTCGATCAATTTTCTGAAATTTCAAAATAAAACTTAATAAAAATTTATTTTTCTATTTCAATTTCTCAAGAACACTGTTATTGTACCTATAAATTTTGGACATCCTAATATCTCAAATCCCCCTATATTATTAAACGAGTAAATCTTGTATATATGTTTCTATGTTTCTATGTTTCTATGTATCTATATAAATATTTTCTCGAAAACGGCTCTAACGATTTTGATCAAATTTACCGAAAAGGGGTTTCGGGGGGCAAAAAATCGATTTAGCTAGGTCTCATCCCTGGAAAAATTCGTTTTCCTATCGATTTTATCATTTTTAAAAACGGTTTTTTGACCTGTCAAAACATTGTAATATCGTGAGTAGGCTTTGGAAAAAACAAACTTTCATTATTTATAAATGTCAAAATACTCTGACAGAATTTTTAACTTATTAAAATAATCCGTGAACTATTTGTATAGTAAAAAATAACAGAAATAAAAACTAAACATAATTATGTAAGTAGTTTTAACTAATATTTAAATAAATAGGTACCTAAGTATGTTTTTTTTATATTACCTATATAAAATATGTATATTATGTACGTTAAATATAGTATGACGTATAATCTTACGTAGACTTTTTTTTCTCAAAAACGAATAACGATTTTGATGAAATTTACAGAATGGGGATTTTTCGGGGCGAGAAATCGATCTAGATAGGAATCTTGGTCCCAGAGGGGAGCAATTAAAAAAAAGGGTTTTTTTATTTATAACTCGGTCAATTGTCAGATCGATTCGAAGCCTATTTCTACATAGATTTTGTATAATATATCACAAGGGTTAAAACTGTAAATGAACACTAATATAAGAAGTGTCTTGCACAATATGTAAATAATGACAAACAGGCGGCCCGAAGGGCCGCACTTCTGGCACCGCGAGTCTGTGTAAAAACACATCGATTTTTGAAAACTATTGTTAAGATACATACAAAAAAGTTTTGTTTAAAAATTTGCACGGCGGCCCGAAGGGCCGCACTTCTAGCGACGCAGGCATGCAGTATATCAAAACACAACGATTTTTAAAAACTATGGTGAAAATGCATGCAAAAAAGTTTTGCGCTTCAGGTTTATAGTCTGACGTTTGTTATTAAAAGATATAATATGAATTCTATTTCTTCGAAAATCGATTTTTGTGAGTTTTTCAGTAGGTACCTTCTATGCAAAAAAAATATTTGAAATTTACTGGAAGTTGCTAAGATGACATCACAGAGAAAAAGTACGATAAAGTTGATATTGAATGTTTAAAAATGGATTATTGAAACGGCAACGGGCAAGCAGAATTTCATCTGATTCGAACATTTTTACAAGATATTCAATCTATGAAAATCGGTTTTTGCGAGTTCTTCAGTCAACAAAACAATAACGGCGGTAGATTTGAAAATGGCGACCTAAGTAATATTTACAGGAAAAAATGCTTGATTCAAGTTGATACTTAGTTTTTACGCTTAAAAATACACATAGGTATTTAAAATATTTAACAGAAACAATTATTTAAATTATGTTTCAGAAATAAATTCGTTTCGGAATAATATTCTGAGAAAATAATATCTCACAGCATACAAGTACCTACTATTTTTTTGAACTCATCCGAGCAAAGCTCGGCACCCAGATATTAATAATATTAAACTAGGTTTTATTTTGAAATGTCAGAAAATTGATCGAATTTTATAGAAAGAATTAGATTACAAGCCTTATCTGAAGTTTTCATTCTAATTTTGTGAACATTAATAAATAAAACTACCCCTCACTTTTGACCTTTTACCGGCCATTGTGATTGACCTGATAGACCTATGACATTGATTTTATTATCATTGGATAGATAATTTTATTTCCTACAAGTTTGATCTCTTGGACTTGACTGTACGGGCAATAGCAACGAAGATAAAAAATTAAAATAAACTTACCCCTATATTGATCGGGGAATGTAACTTCCCCCACACCCTCGAATACGAAAACTCGGTTTTAGACTCAGGACATGCCCCCGAACACCTCAAAATTTCAGCCATTAAGTATTTTTTTTTAGTAAAATATACCGTTTTACTGTACTATAGTATGACAGCAAAAATTTCAATTAGGTGTAACTGTATAATAGTCGAGTCACTTTGGGTTTTTATTTTGAAACCCTTAACGACTCGTCCGATTTAAATGATATTTTTTTTTGAAATGTTGTAAATACGGAATATTAAAACCTTTATAGGTTAAAAATTGATGCTCACCACCCCCTCATTTGGGGTGGTGATGCTTGAGTAAAGATTTCACTGGATATGCAAATCCAGGTTGATGCACTGTACTATACTTGTAAATAGAGGTCACAATTTTTTTTCGGAGAAGTAACAATTTGTGTGTAAATGTGTTGTGTTTCAGATTACTGACCATAGTCTTTGAGAGCGAAGATTCCGTCAGGATGGACGTGTTAGATAACGGTGCCTTATCGGCTTGTCGTTATGTTCGAGACCATGTTATACAGAGTGTATCATTAGTATTGTAAAAAAATCTAAGGGTAGATTCCTTGCTAGAAAACAAGAAAATAGTTCTTATAAACTTTTTTCCAAAGATCCGTAAATTTCGAACTACAGGTTATCAAAGTTTATAAAAAAACGGGTTTTATCAATTTACGGAAAAACCCTTCTTTCGATTTTCTTTAAATTTGGTAGGTTTGTATGCAATAGCAAGACACTGCTTTTGATGTAATTAGAATTCGTTTAGTTATATTCCAGTGGCTTCCTAGGAGGCGACTCAGTTGTTTTATTCAAAATAAAATATTTTTTTAGATTGAGCAATTCAAAATACAACTTTTTGGCCATATGAATATTTTTCGTATCTTGCTTTGTTTTCTGAGAAAAAAATAAAAAACATAATTTCTGCACGCCTCCGAATCAAATGAAAAAAACTGTGCTAAATTTTGAGTAAAAACCCGTTTTTTTAAACCTTGATATCCTGTATCTCGAAATTAAAGGGTCTTTGGAAAAAAGTTTATAAGAACTATTTTCTAGCAAAAAATCTACCTTTGGATTTTTTTACAATATTAATGATACATTCTGTATAAACAAAATAATATTACGCATTCTGAAACAAAAGTCGAAGCGTGGTGACTGCCGAGATCCAACGGCCTTTGTTTATGTATTATCTACTCAGTGTTTTGTTTGTTTACGTAATTGTAGTAAATTATAGACGCTCGACAACAGGGGTCATTAGCGTTTACGTAATTAATTTACAATATCAGAAATTTTATCTTGATTATCTAACAATATTATTTATTACTAAATACAAATAAATGCTTATGTTAGCATTAGTGTTAGGAACACCCATCGAATGACGTAAAGTTACAACGCAATACTAGAAAAAATAATTTTACACCTACAGTTACGTCACCGTCGGCGACTGACATAGGTTTAATGAATTTTGAAATGTAACGGTACGTCATTCGATGGGCGTTCTTAACAGTAATGTTAACATAAGCATTTATTTGTTTTTGTAACACATGAATGAAATGTACAACATATCGTGTGTCTGAGTCGGCTACGTAAAATAATATATATCGCACGGCTGCAATGTAATATATTTGAACTAGCACGAAAAATATTTTATTCCATACGACTTTAGATAGGAGGTGTGCATAAAATATTTTATATACGGCTTCAAATATTTTATGCACGTATGCGTGCTTATGGGAACATTAATTAAGTATTGGTTGCTATAACGAAGTAAATATTCTCGGCTGTCAGTGAGACTTCTTGTTTGAAATTGATTAAATAAAGCTCTAGAGTTGAAATTATTGTACATTTCATACATGTGTTACAAAAAATAATGTATACAACGCGCACAATTATGTAATGACGTCATTACATAATTGTACGCGTTGTATAAACTACTAATTTAATATTTGTGTTGCGAAATGCGAATCTTGATCGTGTTAACTAGTACTATAGGCCAGTCCCCAGATCTACATAATTTATTTACGGCTTAATAGTCCAGTAATTTTAGATTTCCACTGCAGAATAATTCCCAGTTAGCTGATTTTTTTTTATATACCTTCGTTATGGTGTTTTAAAAAACGTGTAAAAAGTCCCCATCGATATCGTGCCGGCGTTGCCAGATATTCGAGGTTCAAGTTCACGATAGACGGTTTTTTGCGAATTTCTCGGTTCCGTTTCATCTTTGGTAAAAAATGATTATTATCAATCTTGTAGAGGACAAAATTCTCTACAACTTTCGTATAAACATTTTTTGTCTACGATTCATAGTTTTACTTATTTAAGTACCCGTGGCTTCCTCCCCCTCGATTTTTCATAATGGTATTATGCTGCTTCCCGAGGGCCTAACATAATAATAATAATAATAATAATTCGCTTTATTTCTGTAAATACTACATGTGTAGTGTAGAAAACGTCATTACAAAATACATATGATACATTCTATAAGACATAAGAATAATTAAGTTCTCTTGGTAAAGTTACACAAGAAAAACTCGTCAATACTATAAAAATTATGACATAGCAACACATCTTTGAGCTCATTTTTGAAGCTGTGTAGGCTTAGATTTTTAATTGAAAGAGGCAGATGGTTAAATATTTTTATAATAATGTTCATGCAGCCTTTGTTGACGGTGAGAAAAGTTGTTATGTAGTGGTTTTTAATTCGGGTACTGTATTCATGATGGCGTAAATTGTTCATAAAAAGCTGCGGATATTTTTTGCAGAAGATAGAGCATTCATAGATGAAAATATCATGAATAGTGAGTATTTTTATGCCCTTGAACAACGGCCTGCATGATTCTCTAGGTCCAACATTTACTATAGTTCTTACACAGCGCTTTTGAATAACAAAAAGTTCATGAACATACGGAGAATTACCCCAAAAGATAATTCCATAGCGAAAGTTTGACGCCACGTAGGCATTATAAACATTCAGTAACACAGATCGTGGAGCGAAGTTGCTTAAAGCTCTCAAAAGATAACTATATTTACTGATGTTATTACTGAGCTGCTCGATATGATATTTCCACGTTAGGTTTTTATCTATTAGGATGCCAAGAAACTTTACTAATTCATCTAATTGGATGTTACCGTTCTCGGGAAGAGTCAAAGTTGTGTCACTATCGCCATATTCACCAAATTTAATAAATTTAGACTTGGTCAGGTTAAGTTTAAGACTATTTTCATTGAACCAATTTTTGATTGTAGACACAGAACTGTCAATATTATATAAAAGGTCTACTTTGCTTTCGCTGTCATAAATGGCTGCCACATCATCAGCGAACAATATTATATTGCCTTTGACACATTTAGGAAAATCGTTGATGTAAATTAGAAACAACAACGGGCCAAGTATCGATCCTTGTGGGACTCCTCGTGAGTTTACTAAAACGCATGAACATACAGTTGATATAAAGCCATTATTCGTTGTGTGTAATTTAACGAGTTGTGTACGGTCAGTGAGATAGGACTTGATTAGATCGAGAGCCGTACCTCTTATACCAATTTCATTAAGTTTCAATAGAAGTAAGTCATGGTGCACGCTGTCAAATGCCTTAGATAGATCGAAAAGAACTGCCACACTTAAACTCTTTTTGCTCCAGGCTTCACTGACACTAGTTATAAGTTTGAAAATAGCGGCACTAGTAGAATTGCCAGAACGAAATCCATGTTGTTCTATACATAGCACACCGTGAGCATCGAGAAAATGGTTTAGTCGATTTAAGATAATTTTTTCGAACACTTTAGACATATTGCTAAGAAGAGCTATCGGTCGATAATTGTCAATGCATGAGGGATCACCTTTTTTGAATAGTGGTTTAACCATTGCTAGTTTTAGCTTGGATGGGAAAATACCTTGGAGCAGACAAAGATTTATAATGTAACACAAGGGTTTAACTATAACGGTAGCACATGATTTTAGTATATGCGTAGGAATATTGTCCCAACCCACAGACTTCTTATTCTTTAGTGATAAAATTGTTGTGTATATTTCTTGTTCATCGCAAGGATATAAGAAAAGGCTATTCGTATTATTAGGCTGAGTAAAATTCAGTTTAAAGGAGGGATCATTTAAATTTAGAACATCTGTAATATTCACGAAGTGTTTATTAAACTTGTCTGCAATTTGGCTTTTATCTGAGATTTTTTCACCTTCAACATTAATACAGGTTATATCATTGTTTTTGGTGGAATTATTGGTAGACTCTTTAATAAGGTCCCAAGCAGCCTTAGATTTGTTACTTGCATTTGAGATGATTTCCTTGTAATATTCCTTTTTAGTTAAACTTGTTAATCGGGATGTCTGTTTACAAATAGTTTTATAATAGACAGTAATATCAGTAGTATTTACCCCTGCTTTATTTAATTCCTGTATTAATTGATATAAACTTCGCTTGTATTCAGATAAATATTTAATGTCAGGTGTAATCCACTTAGTTTTTGTTTTGTTGTTTTTAGCAATTTTAACCGTTTTATTTACGAAAGAGATATTATAATAATAATTTAATATATCTTGAAAGCACTCAAAAGCTTTATCAGCATCAGATTCATGCATCACTGTATCCCAATTTTCTGTTGACATCACGTGGTTAAACATGAAGAGTCTATCTTCGGAAAAAGGCGTGATATTTTTATGCGTGACGTTGTTAGCATTTTGCATCTTGTTTATTTGAAATGTACACATAACAGCTGAGTGATCGGATAATGCATTTGAAGTATTACTAGTTTTACATAAATTCAGGTCTATATTAGTAATTACATTGTCGATTAGGGTTGACGATTTATTGGTAGTGCGAGTAGGTTCTTTGACACAACATACCATATTATAACTTATAAGTAATTTTTTAAATTTTTTAAGTTTTAAATCTGAATGATTTAGCCAGTTAATGTTATAATCACCGCATATAAACGTTTTACATTTTAGTTTAGCTATAATAATTAAAATACTTTCAAATATAATTAAAAATTCATTGAAGTCACTATCAGGTGTTCGATAAATCGAAATAATTATTACATTAACATCTACACATTTAACTGCACAACATTCAAGTACTTTTTCGTTACATAGTTCATTAATTTGTACTAAATCTTGGTATATAATATTATCTTTGCCATATATGGCGACACCACCATGGAGATACTTAGTTCTACAAAAGGATGACAACAAAACGTAATCACTAATGACCAAACAGTTAATCTGCGCAGATTTGAGCCAGATTTGTACCTTTACTTTAAGTTGAACTTAAAGCTAACGATTAATTATAATTTTATCGAAATTAATGCAGTAAATTATATTAAAGGATGACAACGAGTATTAACGACTTTAAATCGCAGTGCTTCGACTTCAAACAACAATCTTCAGAATCGTCACGGAAAGGCGTCAGTGATTCTTAGTTTTCAAGTTTAGTAAATAAATAAACTTATTCTAATTTCTAATTACAACCACAATATGTCATACAATCAACAAAATCAATAACACATCATAAAATCAACAGTATCAATCTCCGATCAATATTATTTAACTGACTGTAATTGGTAAAACGACGATGATAACATCACAATGTGAACTGACAATTAATAAATTATAATGAACGAAATAATTTAGCCAGTAATAATGAAATACAAAATAACAAATAATTTTTGACAAGGAGCTTCGGAGTCAAAAGCGTAATAGCGTTGAAGCGGTGTTCGGTAACCACAATGTTATTAAACTATTTATAATCTCTAAGATATATTAAGTTCAGGGAGGCAGTCAATATGAGACTAGGACTTGGCCCCCTCAATTGTGAGACAATAATTCTTGTATAGTTAATAAATTTAAGCGACTTCAACAAAATTAAGCTTGACCCAAAAGAAGAAACAAGAGACCAAATTGTTTTACACTTTGAAATGTCTGGTGAAAATGAATTTAAATGAGTACAGAACTCCAAAAAACAAATCTTCATAAGAAGTAACAAATAGACTATCAGTCGCTTACAGAGCTTACAGATTAAATATTCAAATATTAAATGATTAATTAATTAAACGTTCAGCAGTAACAGTGCTCAATACGTGTCGGTGAATGTCAGATTATTGAATCAAAATCGAACACAGTATTAGATAAACGACTTTTAATAAGAATTCGTATAATTTCAACACGATCAAAATTCGCCAAAGCTCGTGTGCACTTCAGCTCTCGTATGCGGATCGTGTGCGCTCGCCTACTACTCGTGCTGAAAACATCGCGCCTGACATATAAAGATGTATTTAGCACACTAGTTATACAATATACTTCTATTACTGACTTTTTGTACACCATACGTATGGTTAAACGCAAACAATAAATTTTCTAGAATTAAGATAAGAATCTTTCGGGCTTATGAACCGTGGTCTACTGGAATGGCTTCTTCTTCTTCCAGACGTTTCGCTTGCAACTGCGGCAACATCTTCTCTGTGTCCTGCTGTCGACAGCAGGGCACAGAGAAGAACACTACGACCACGTCGAACACACCACTGAAGATGCTTGCCGCAGTTGCAAGCAAAACGTCGGGAAGAAGAAGAAACCATTCCAGTAGACCACGGCTCATAAACCCGAAAGATTCTTATATTAATTCTATTAACGCCGGCCGTGAAAGCCTACATTCTTTTAAATTTTCTACTCGAAAAATATTTTATCAGTATCAGTGTTGACATATTTTTAACCGACTTCAAAAAAAGGAGGTGGTTCTAAATTCGGTTGTATTTTTTTTTTTATGTTTGTTACCTCATAACTCAGTCATTTATGAACCGATTTTGAAAAAAAATTTTTATTTGAAAGGATATACTTTCAGATTGGTCCCATAGAAATTTCATCAAAATCGGTTCAGTAGTTCGGCTGATTTTAATAAAAATGAGTAGCGGCGTGTGATTCTTTTAGGTAAATGTCACATTTTGACATATCAGACAGCGTAAGAAAGTCGGTTTAATAAAAATAAGTAACGGCGTGTGATTCTTTTAAGGTAAATGCCACTTTTTGACACTAAAAAGTAAAAAATAAAAAACTTTTTAACAAAAAAAAAACCTCCTTCAAAAAACCACTAAAAAGAGGAAAATAATGAAATTTTGAGGTCTGTGCCAATTTAATAAAATATGAAGCTGGTTAAAAAGAAGATATTAATCACTATACTACACTTTTTAACCGACTTCATATCTTATTAAAATGGCACAGACATCAAAATTTCATTAATTTATTATATATATATATATATATTTTCCTCTTTTTAGTGGTTTTTTGAAGGTTTTTTTTTAAAAAAGTTTTTTTTTATAAAAAAATTTAAATAAAACTTTTTCGATCGCCACTATCTATAAAATATATAAGTGCATGTGTACGTATATTCGTGTCGCTCGACTCTACACAAAACTCGTAGAATTGCATTCAAAAGACATTTCACAATTCAATTATCTGACATTCAGCCCGGGGTGACATTTTTAGAATTCTCGTGTTTGTGTGGATGTATCTACAGGCGTATTCCAGTATTTGGTTTGAATGGAAGTGTAACCAGTTTTACATTACTGCGTTTTCAAAATATACGAAAAGTTGAAGTCAACTTTTCTACAAAGGGAATGAATATTAAATTCGTAAAGAGATGTAACCGTAATTAAATAACTCGGGAAATAAACAGGTGCGTATTTAGATTCGTTTTTAGGGTTCCGTACTGGAACTTTATTACTAGCCATCTGTCTGTCCTACCTTTAAAAGGCTGTATCTTTAGAACCGTAACAGGAAGCTGGTTAAAATTTTCACAGAATATGCGCTATTATGGCAGATATCCTAAGAAATTATAAAAAAAAACAAAAAGTAAAAATTAAGGCGGGTTCCCACACAAAAAACTTGTTTTTTAACGTTTTTTGTTTTTGCTCTATCATAAAACGGTAACACATACAAGTGTGAAACTTGGTGTGATTATAGTGCTAACTCTAAACTAAAACAACAAATTGTTACCTTAATATTTTTATTCATACAACCGCTAGATTTTACACATTCATTCGCATACTATTTGACACATAAACCTGACGCCATTATGTCCCCGCAATCAACGCTTGTGCCTCTAGCTGACCATAGTGATGGGCGATTACGAGATATTTTAGTCGATTGTCTCGATTGTTCAAACATCTCGATGACTCTCGATGGTTTTCACTTGGACTCGATTGTTGTTGTTTCATAGTTCACCGCGACCAAGTCGCATAGTACTGAATCGTACAGACGATGTACACTGTCGAGAGCCACATAATATATAATCGTTCATCACTCAACAACTGGGGTCGAGTCGATGGATGGTCGATTGTGCAGTAATCGAGTGCTCTGAGACCGACTGAACAGTGTGAACAGTGAATCAACGATGAACGAGTAGCGTAAACGTCAGACTTCAATCGACTACCATATAACCTTGAATCGCGATTATATGTATTCTCATTCGCTGGCAAATAATCGACTTGAACAATCGAACATTTCGATTGTAAAATCAAACTCCGAGTCGATTGTGGACTCGATTGTTATTATGAACGATTGCAATTGTTTCGATTATAAAAACATCTTACAATCGCCCATCACTAGCTGACCAACTATTCACTCATACTCGCCGGCAAAATACTGTATTAGCACTTTCGCTTGCCGCCGATAGAGAGCCCGACCGTCTCAATAGGTGTCAACCTACTGTACAAAGAATATCTACTGAAGCGCCTTCCTAATTTTTACATTACTACTCAACGTTTCTACCAAAGAATATCCTTAAATAAGAAGCGACAACTCTGTTAGCATTTCGCTATCCGCTTTTGACCGCCATCTTACAACGGTTGAACGTACTAATGCTGAAGCGGGTAAATTGAAATACGCTATACTTTGCTCCACAGATAACAACCTTGCTATTAAAAAGAACTGTAAATGAATATTTCCATTGACTAGTTATTTGGTAAAAAATACATTTAACATAAAATAATATTTTGTGTGATTGTATGAAATCCTCGATACGCGAGTCCGACTCGCACTTGGCCGATTTTGTTTTTGACAAATGTAGAATATTCAAATACATAATAATAATAATAATAATAATAATAATAATAATAATCGTTTTTATTCCATAATGCCATATAGCGTAGAGCAAGTCAAAAAATTACATATAGGTAAAATTTACATTGAGGTAAAATCCCTTAAAGAGTAATGACAACTTTCAATCAGTAATAATTTTAATTTAACTTTAAATTTAATAGTGGGCAACTCCCTCAAAGAAGTGGGAAGTTTGTTATACAGATCTATGCAGTTGTTTATAACACCTTTGTCCTTTATGTACTATCGATTTTGAAGTTAATTTTTTCACATAATTATTTTTGTGCCGTGAATGGTGTGAATGCTCTGTTAAAAATTTACTGAAAATCTCGGTGTTTTTATGTACAAAGACGCAGCAGTTAAAAATATATAGGTCTATAATGGTTAATACCTTAAACTTCTTAAATAATGGTCGACAGTGTTCTCTAATATGTACCCCTTCAATAATGCGTAGACATTTTTTTTGAAAATTTAATATTTTGTCTACCTCTGCACAGTGCCCCCAGAAAATTATACCGAAGCCAATTACAGATTGGACATGCGCTTGATAAACCATAAGTAACGCGTCTTTCGTAACAGATTTTTTTAAGCTTCTTAAAGCAAAGACAAATTTCGATGTTTTCTTGATTACGTGGTTGATTTGCTCTTTCCAGTTTAATTTATTGTCAATGATAATTCCAAGGAATTTTGCTTTGTCTGCAACAGTAATGATGTCATTGTCTGAAGTATTTACACTTTGAAGGGAAGTATCAGAGAAGCATAGAGCCTGAGTTTTTTCAATATTTAGTTTTAAGCTATTATCGGCAAACCATTGTTTTAGAGTACTAAAGGTATGACTTAGATTATCTATTATTTCTTGTAGGGTAGGACTTCGGCAGAAAACAGATGTGTCGTCTGCAAATTGAATGATATTATTAATTTATATTAGAAATCGTGTCCATCGTGATTATAATAAAATTAAGAAAAATCGCAGGATAGTGGACAAAATATTTGATTTATTAAATTAAATGTACGACGTTTCGTTTATAGATTTAGACTTTTTCAAGTACATACATAAAAATAACAATATTTATGAAAAATTAATATTAATTACTAACCATAGTCAGTATAATTATGATATGAAATTATGCTAACATTTGTATTATTATTATTATTGATTGTTAAAATTTATAGTCAACATAATTTGTTACCATGTTACCATGTTTTTGTCTTATGTACCCTATCTTATGTTAATTGCTGTGGTTAGTAATTAATATTAATTTTTCATAAATATTGTTATTTTTATGTATGTACTTGAAAAAGTCTAAATCTATAGACGAAACGTCGTACATTTAATTTAATAAATCAAATATTTTGTCCACTATCCTGCGATTTTTCTTGATATTATTAATGGCGACTGGCAGATTATTTACATACACTAACAATAAGAGTGGACCAAGAATTGAACCTTGAGGTACTCCTCTGGTCAACGGTGAATAGTCTGAAATATAATCTATTGTTTCTGCAGGTGTGAAATCTTTAATTTTGACACACTGTTTTCTGTTGGTCATGTAAGAATTTAATAAGTTTAAGGCATTCCCCCTTATGCCATATGACTCTAGCTTTGACATAAGTACCTGCATTTCAACGCAATCGAACGCTTTGCTTAGATCTAATAAAAGTACCAAGATGTGATCATTGTCATTTATGGCATCTGACTTCACAAAAAGCCTTAAAAACACCCTGATTGATGGTACGTTCACTCATAAATCCATGTTGGGAGGTTATTACAGACATTTTTTTCAGATAGGTAATTATTCTGTTGTAAATTATTCGTTCAAATATTTTGGAAAACGAAGGGAGTATAGAAATTGGGCGGTAGTTAGTAATATTTGTAGGATTTTTTTTCTTGTAGATAGGAGTCACTACTGCTATTTTCAATGAGTCAGGAAATATTCCCTGCTGAAAGGATTTATTTATTATGAAACAAAGCGGCTTGCTGATAATATGCGCAGTTTGTTTTAAGCAAAAAGTCCTGCTCAAACAACATACCGATAAACCCTTCTTTTTGAGCTCAGAAAGCTGTATCTAGAGTATTTTGTTAAATTAATTGTCCTTATAATTGGTGTTCTTGGAGGAACCAAATCGTCATTGTTAGCAAATATAAAAGCTATCCCGGCATGTCAGCGCAATGCTGAGGCACTAGTCTGCCGCATGCAAAAGGCTGTGCTTATTGGGTCGCTACGTGTACCCGTGCGCACGACCCAAACTCACTGTAATCGCCCATTTCATGGTTTGAGACGCGGTTATAGTTTCAACTTGCTTCGCAAGTATCCCTTGTGTGATGGTGACGAATCCGAAGTTTAGGGTGCTGGTGAATGCAAAATTCTTTAAGAAATTTTTCCTTCACATAATAATAATAACAATAATAATAATAAAATCACATAAACTTTCAAATCTATAAGTTAATGGGAACAGAAGTTGTGTGAACAGTTCTAGAGAAATCGTAAAATGTCATGAAATATTATGTTATTTCAGTGGGTTTCCTGAATATCACCGACAGACATCCATTTGACTGTACCTACTACGTCTTTTCTAATGCAATGACAGAACAACGAATGGAAATGGAATCGTTTGAACTGATATTGAATTGTACATGCGAATATGAATATTATATTAACAAAAGAATGAGCGCAAAGCAAATCTCATCTTCAGGCATAGCTGATCTCCAGTTGTCTACGGCACATTTTACAAAAGAAATCGATCATAATATACTGAAAAGTATTTTTATAATAACAAAATAAAATTAATTACCTGTCTACAATACTAAGAAAATACACGATTCTATGATAAGTGTTAATCTATAATGCAGTAACAATTGAGGCTTGTAACTGTTCACAGAAAAAGTACCTACATAATATTATTTCTAAAAAGTTGCTTATCTATATATTAATATGTCAGGCATCTCCTCCTAAATTACTGGACCGATTTTGACGATCGGGGTGTCATTTGAAAGTGAGCGAAGCGAGTGAGTAATGTATTAATAAATCATAAATCCGAGAAAACGAGCGAAGCGAGTGAGTAGTGTAATAATAAATAATAAATTCAAGCGAACGAGCGAAACGAGTGAGTAATGTAAAAATAAATCGTAAATTCATAACATCCGAGCGAAGAACTCCCTAATTAATAATGTATAGAGCATAATTTGTAGCAAATTTTATCTCATTTAAATTTGCCACAGGATGCACTGGAGACGAAATATTCTGAAAAGACCTATTTTTGACGCCATTTTACCAATTATGGCGGCACAATAGGATTTTACAAAATTTATTATTTCATTTAAGACATAAAAATCTACAAATTCCCCAAATTTCAAAATTTCCTATTAATCGCCTTTTTTTGATATTTGATTACAAAAAAAAACTACTGAACCGATTTAAGTAAAATTTATGTGAGACCACCCTGAAGGTATGCCCTATTGATTAGAAAAAGAATCATAATAAAAATCGGTCACAAATACAGGAGCTATGACGTAACATAATTAAAAAATTGATTAATAGAGAAAAAAGAAACTAATGAACCGATTTAGATAAAAATTTTATGGTACCATTCGAAATTATTTAAGTCGGTCAACTCTTCGAGACGTTATGGCTGAACAAAAATCTACCGGGTGCTGATTTGATTTGCGGGTAATAGGGATTTTACATGTAAAATCATGTTTATTAAAAAAAATATTTTATCCGAATAGCCATGAATTTGTTTAAGTCATGGTTATTTGGATAAAATATTTTTAATTTAAACTTAATCACAGCTCCTTAATAATTATTTTGTAAATAAAATTAATTAATTAATTGTGAATTATAGACGCTCGACAACAGAGGTCATTAGCGTCTGTAAAGATACAAAGTGTAAACAAAACAAAAGTAAAAACAATAAAATAAAAGCAAAATCAAAAATTGACACACAACAAAATAAAATCGTTATAAGTACAAATAAAATGTGTCATATAATATACAGAAAGATATAAAGAAAAAACCATAAAGGCTGTAACTGGGCCTAAATGTATATAAATAAATAAAATTAAATAAACCGGTCAAGACCGGTTTCTTTTAAAAATCGAAACAGCAGATCGACATTGTCAGGATCATTTCCTAAAACAATCGACAGATCACCTGACAATCCGATCTGCTGTCGTGTGTCCCTAAACTGGACACACTCCATTAAAATGTGCGAGACGGTAACACGAGTGTCACACGTCTCACAAAGGGGCGGGTCCTCCCGAGCCATTAAAAAGCCATGGGTTAGTCTACAGTGACCGATGCGTAGCCGTGTAAGAACCACTTCCTCCCACCTGGAGGGACGGCAAGATGTGAGCCATGGGTCAACTGTAGATTTTATAGCTCTTAACTTATTCTCCTCGACAGCACTCCATTCATTTTTCCAGAGCTGCTGCACGGCTGAAATCATTACGTTCTTAAGGTCATCACCGATAACGCAAAACACGCTCTGACCGTTATTTGCAGCGTCTTTAGCTGCAGTGTCAGCTAGTTCATTGCCAGCGATTCCCATGTGGCCGGGAACCCAACAAAACCGGACAGTGGTTCCACCTCTTTTTAGGGAATATAACTTGTCCTGTATCAAACAAATCAGAGGATGGCTGGGGTAGGAACGCTGCAATGCCTGTAGAGAACTCAAAGAGTCGCTGCAAATAACATATTTGTGCGGACCGTGCACATGTCTCAAGGCCTGCAAGATTGCATATAACTCTGCAGTAAAAATACTGCACTCTTGAGACAACTTATATCCAACACTGGCGTTATCGGTGACGAACGCGCAACCAACTCGGTCGAGAGACTTCGAACCATCCGTGTAAACGGAACGATAGTCTCGATTCTGATCCAGCCACGCCAGAAAAAGCTGGCGATAGAGCTCTGGAGTTGTTGAATTTCGAGGATGAATGGAAAGTGACATGTCGATGACGGGCTGAGGAATTAGCCACGGGGGCACAGAATTACGGCCGACTTTAAGAGTTCTAGGAAGTGCCAACGGAAGTTCATCTAGGAGAAAAGTCAACCTGATACCGAGAGGACGTGTTGCATTTCTTCTCCGTCTATACAGAGAAGAAAACCTTGGTTGAAATACGCAACTGTAAGTTGGGTGATCAGGTTGACTACGGAGCTTAGAGACGTAGGATAGCATATTGCGTTTCCGCCGGATGTTCAGCGGAGGCTCTCCGCATTCAGCGGCAATGCTAACAACAGGACTCGATCGGAACGCTCCGGTTGACAAACGTATTCCGGCGTGATGAACAGCGTTTAACGTCCTAATGTACGACTCACGCGCCGAGTCGTACACAATGCTACCGTAATCCAATTTAGACCGTACGACTGCACGATAAATTCGCAGCAAAACCGTACGGTCTGCACCCCACGTGGTACTGGATAAAATTTTTAAAATATTAAGGGAAGACGTCGACTTCCTCTTTAAAATATTAAAATGAGCCTTCCAATTTAACGACCGATCAAAAGTGAGTCCTAAAAATCGGGCAGTATCTTGCACAGATATGAGTGTATTATAAAGATATAAGAATGGTTCCTGATAACAACTACGAATGCGGCAAAAGTGCACACACTGGGTTTTCTCAACGGAAAATTTAAACCCATTGTTAGTTGTCCAGTTCTGGATGCTATTAATGGCCAACTGCAGGTGACGTTGTGCAGTACGAATGTACTTTGACGAGCAGTAGATCGCCAAGTCGTCAACGTAGAGCGATGACTCTACAGACGATGGAATGCTGTCAATTATGCCATTAATAGCGATGGAAAATAAGGTGACACTAAGAACCGAACCCTGTGGAACACCATTCTCCTGTGCAAAGACACTAGACAAAGTGTTGCCGATACGGACTTGGAAGAAACGCTCTAATAAAAAATTATTTATAAAATTCCCAAGATGTCCTCTGATACCCCAATTATGTAGTGTTCGGAGTATTCCATACCGCCATGTAGTGTCGTAAGCCTTTTCAAGGTCAAAAAAGACCGCTATCAAGTGTTGTTTGTTAAGAAAAGCGTCCTGGATGGCGGACTCTAACCTGACTAGATGATCCATCGTCGAACGGTGCTTACGAAAGCCACACTGGGCATTCGTGATCAAATGTCTGGATTCAAGAATCCAAACCAGTCGCCGGTTGATCATACGTTCGAGAAGTTTTGACAAACAGCTAGTCAGTGAGACAGGACGATAACTTGATGCTTGTTTTCGGTCTTTACCGGGCTTCAACAACGGCACTACAATAGAATTACACCAAGCGGTAGGAAACGTATTGGTGTACCATATTAAATTATACATCTTGAGAAGGAATATAGATCCGGAGGGAGGTAGCTTTTTCAAAAACTGGTAATGGATATCGTCAGATCCTGGAGAAGTATCATGGCAATCATGCAAACTCGACTGTAGTTCCCACGAGGAGAAAGGTGCGTTGTAGTTCTCCTCATTTTGTGAGGAAAAGTTCAATACAACTTGTTCTGCTTGATTTTTCTGAGCAGAAAAACTTTCTAGATAGTTTGCGGAACTCGAAACTTTTGCATAGCATGAACCCATGTGATCAGCGACTTCATCAGGCGACGTAATTATGCCATTTCCCATTACCAATCCAGAAATATAATTGAAACTCTGTTTGCCAGAGATCCTCCGAATTTTCTCCCACACCTCGCGAGCGGGAGTACAACTTCTTACAGTGGAAACAAACTCACTCCATGACTGCTTCTTACTCTCTGCTATGATACGTCTGGCAATGGAACGCTTTTGCATGAAAATAATACGATTTTCATCCGTCATATTATTTTTAAAGCGACGGAGAGCTTTACGACGTTCACGGATGGCATCCCGACAAGCCTCATTCCACCAAGGAACGGGCACACGTCGCGGTGTCGTTGACGTGCGTGGGACTGCAGCTAAAGCCGCCTCGATGACCGCATCCGTGAAATGCTCTACAGCAGCATCGACATTGCCAAAGTTCATTTCGCCGACATTTAGCACTTGTTGGAAGTGTGACCAATTAGCGTCTTTTATTTTCCACTTCGGGGAGCGTCTTTCATCAACATGGAATGAAAGAAGACGACAAATGATTGGGAAATGGTCACTGCTACAAAGATCGGCATTTACTTCCCATTCACAGGATGGCGCTATAGAAGAAGAGCAGAGAGTAAGGTCTATAGCTGAAAATGTCCCATTAGCAGCCGAGAAATGTGTATTGGAACCTGTGTTCAATGCAACTAAGTTTTGATTTAGAATCAACATCTCTATTAGCCTTCCACGAGCATCCACATGATTAGAACCCCAAGAGGGATTATGGGCATTAAAATCCCCCATGATTATAAAGGGGCGTGGAAGCTGATCTATAACAGATGTAATGGTTGCAAGTGTCGGTTGTTCTGTTGGAGGAATGTATATTGAACACAAAGTTACCGGTTTCGGCGCATAAAGTCTGACAGCGATTACCTGTAAGTCAGATTGTAATGGGACATTTTCGGAAAACACATTGTTTCGTACTAAAACTGCCACTCCGCCACTGGCACGTTCAACGAATGGTTTATCTTTACGATAAATCGTAAAACCACGAAGAACAGGAGTGTTTGTGTCTTTCAAATGTGTTTCCTGTAAACTAATAGCAGTAGCATTATGATCGTTAAGGAGGAGTTTCAATTCACTGAAATGAATATAAAAGCCGTTCATGTTCCACTGTAAGAAATTGAATGGTAATTATAAGAAGATAAAAGCTACCTCTTTTTATTCCTCGCCACCTCACTACGGTGGTGAGGAGGTCGGGATATATCTTCGTCCATAGCAGAGTCTGCACTGCTGCTATGGTCGATGCGAGTTTTCGTAATAGTCATTGTGTGACTATTATCCCGGTTTAAGATCACCTTAGTGTTCTTGACCGGAGGAGATGTTTTAATACTCTTTTCGACAAGAGATTTTGTCGGTGATGTCGTCTTTTTAACTGGAGATCTTGATCTATCATCCGTACTATTTTTGTTTTTGTTTTTGTTTGACTTTTTGGCAACAACTTTAGAATTTGATGGGGACACTTCAGTTTGTGTAGACATGTCACAGGTCTGTGTTGACATGTCTACTTTAACGATAGGGGCGGCAGCAATGCTTGCAAAGGAACGTGTAAAAGAAGGAACAGTTTCGCGATATTTGCGCTTGGCTTCTGCAAAAGAAATTTTTTCAGTGGTTCTGATTTCTTGGATCTTGAACTCCACTTTGTACTGTGGACATTCTCTAGACCTTGCAGAGTGAATTCCGTCGCAATTAATGCAATGCGATACCCTTTTGCATGGAATATCTTCATGTACAGGTTGGCCGCAATTGTCACAGAGACTGGGAAAGCTACAGTTGTTCTGTGAGTGTCCAAACTTTTGACATTTGTAACAGCGCAAGGGAGATGGTATGTATTGACGTACTTTTAATAAATAGAAGGCTGCTTGAATGGATGGCGGAGGCTGCGGTGTACAGAATGTAAGAATATGAGACGGTGTAGGTACTAATTGACCGTCTCTACGTGCGTGGATTCGGTATACATCTGTAACACCTTGGTCTTTAAGTTCCTCTTTTATTGTTTCAACAGTGCAGTTAAGGAGATCAAAACAATAAATAATGCCTTTAGAAAAATTAAGCTGTTTATGTACTTCAACTTTTATTGGTACGTCAGTAACCATATCTATACCTTTAATGCTGGTAGAAGCTAAGATCTTGTCTGCTTGCTGTGGTGACGAAGTTTCTATTAATAAAGTGCCATCACGTAATTTTTTTACACATTTTAATGTCCCGTATAATCCAGTAAGGTGTTTGGAGATATAAAAGGGACTATCGTTATTAAAGTTGCCGTTGTCTTTGCGCATCAATAAATACCTTTTACAAGGAGTTATCATCGAATCATTGCCAAATAACAAATTAAAATTTTCGTCACTACGCCCTCTCTTAGAGGGAGGGCTGTTTAAGGGGGGGAAATTATTCATAATTTTAGTTATGAACTTCATCACCCGTGCTCCCCGCCCACCACGGAGCCCAACAAGGGGACGATGACCGCAAACCGGTACAGAGCGTCAGGGCTACACGGTGATATAGTCAGCTCCAAAGACGGCGCCACTCCATCAATAGACACTGGCTCACCCCGCCGGGATACTTAATATCCACGACGTTAGCCGATTGACTAGACTGGGTTAGGTCTAGCCGCCCGTTTACAGCGAAGCGGAGGCCAAAGCAGTGTGTTGGCGCACCAAGGCTAACCTCAACTGCCAGGACCCTCTTTTCCGCCTTACGGGTCACCGCGCACGGCAAACACGCAGGTGTACTATTAGGGACTACTACAAACAAAGGACAGCAACAAAAGTGTACCCATAACGGAGGGACAAGACCGCTAACAACAACAAAAAGAAGAGAGAAACGAAGGAGAAAAAAAGTTGCGACTGTCCTTCCTTCATAATAGTCCCTAAATGAATCACCCAGCCGGGTACACAACCGACTGGTGCGTGCTCGGGTTTCCCTGGGTTCGCCAATTCCCAAAGAACATTGTAATGCAATTGCGATAAACAACGACATTCTAATGTTCCCCCTGGGGGCTTGTAAATAAAAGCTGCGTATTGATAATTTGCAAACATACGTGTCAGATAGTTTTTAATTATGAAGAAATTTTGTATTTGTTTTTTTTCACCAAAATATATAGGGAAGCAGGAAAATTCATAAACATGATTTTACATGTAAAATCCCTATTATTCGCAAAGCAAATCAGCACCTGGTATATAAATAATATACATGTCGAATTGAAAACTCTATTTTTTGAAGTTGGTTAAAAAATTATTGAACACGATTTGTAGCAAATTTTATCTAATTTAAATTTGATAAGTAATAACATTTTTTGCCATAGGACGCACTGGAGACGAAATATTCTGAAAAAAAAAACGATTTTTGACGCCATTTTACCAATGACGTTGCTAGAGGCAATGATCAGATTTAACATTTTGTAGTATTTCATTCAGGACATCAAAATCTACAAATTCGCCACGTTTGTAAATCTACCTGGCAAATTAAGCAAAATTGTGTTTATTTTTAATACTTTCATGAATTTCGTATTTCCGATAATTAATTCTGCAGTTCAGGAATTTATATGTTTAAAAATTTTGCCCAAAATTCCGGAATTGCAAAATCTTGGAATTTCGGTATGAAAGCCCTAGTGAGTATAGATATGATATTATGTAGGAAGTAGATATTATTATTTTGTGATAATCCGTCAAAGAAACCAGGTTTATTTATTTGTAGAAGTGATATGACAAAAACTAACGTTAAATTTAATTTCATTTTCTATTGCGAATAAAAAAACGTTTCGGAATCAGTAAATCTCATCCGTGTAATCGAGGGTAATCCAAATACAATTTCTGTTGAATTGTCATCCCCCACGTGATTGTAGCAAAGCGTAAACGACTTTGTGCAGCTTTATATGATATTATATCTGTTTTGTATTGAGTCATCAATAAAGAAAATGATATTTGGAATAGTTTATTTAGCTGTAGGTACTAACATCTGTCAATATATTATAGAAGATAGAGGCGATCTCTTTACTCTTTCAGATCGATATTAGAGATTCTGTTTCAAATCCCGATAACAATTAACCACATTTTATTGGGTATTTATTAAGAGTATATAAAACATATTTATAGAGATCTAGAAACTGCAAAAAACGACGACAAATACTATTAATTAGTAAGAGGTAAAAGGATCATTGAGTTCAATTTGTGTGAAAATATTATGTACGTACCTACATTTATTTATAACCATAATAATATGGCAATAAACATCTAGTGCAACTGTAATCAAATGGTATCAAATTGTAGGCGGCGATTTTTTGTGGGATTCGTAGGGGGTTTGGTGATGAGTTTAAAACTGAGTTTTCTGCCCCTGTTTGGCCATAATCTTGAAAAGAAGTGTGTAAGTAGTTTTTTTTGCTGTATCTTTGGCAAAATAGCTCTTCAATGGATGGGCTGATTTTGATGCGATTTGCTATATATGACTAATATTTTTGTAGGAAGGTTATAGGATACAAAAAGCGAATGAAATACAAAAAAATCTATTAAAAGACAAATAACACGTTCAATATAAAACGATAAAATATAGCTGTCACTGATAGGTAACTGTGAGTGTGGTATTATGATATTTTTAGTAGGTATATTAGTATATTAGTAATAAACTCCAAATTTCAACATTTTTTAATATTATCGCTATGTCAAAAAGTTATTAATAAAACTTGTAGAGAATTTTGTCATCTACAAATTTGCTTTCTACAAATTTTTTGTAAGACTTACAGTTACGGAGATACATAAAAAAACTATTACACCCTTCTTTTCAAAATGGCGGCGCCCCTCCTCATAATAATCGGATCTGTAGATAATAACCAGGCGTCTTACATATTTTGTACCAGGTACCTCTACCTACTATGTATGAATTATTGAACTCTCTGTATTTTATTTCCTTAGCTTTCACACCGTACTTAAATCATGTTGCCAAATAAAAGTCGTCATCTTCTGGCTTTATATCGAATCTAACATACTCGATCGCTTTTCCGTCATCACAAAATATTATTTGCACAGGGTCTGTTTTTTGTTGACGCAAAAATAAATAAAATACGTACGATATTACAGGAAGATGATAATGATAATAATAATAATGTATTGTATTTCAGTATATTTTTTATATTTTAATATCATAAAAAAACTCGAGTCGCAATGCCAAACCCTGCCGACAACATAGTGTATTTGCTAATACAGGCCTTGTGGCTTTATTATGTGAACTTAAGTTTGTTTTTGGACAAAATAAAAAATTTAACCCTTTAATACATCCCTTAAAATATGTTTTTTTTTTAATTTCAATATTATTATCAATGCAACCTCTGTACCAAATTAAATACACCCTTCAGTAAGTAAATCATTATCTGCAAACTAGTGTTTTCATAAAATTGAAATAATTCTAAGATTTTTTTCGGTATTTTTGGGCCCAAAAACTTTTTTCAACACCTAAAAACTACCTACCGATCTAGTTTTCAATTACATCCTATCCTATATTATTAAACGAGCTAATATTAGGGGTGTATAGTATACATATATCTATTATATTGGGCTAATTTTAGTCGTAAATGGGGGGGGGGGGGCAGATGGTCCTTTGACACCTCTAGTAGATAGCGATATAATTTTGAACTTCAAAGTATTTCATTTTGTTATCATTACTTCGGGAGATAATCAGGCCCCATTGTATTGATATAATGACGTCAAGGCAGACTGGCCAGCGACGGCGGTCTGTAAAGGCTTGCTTGCAACACGACTTGCGAGATATCATCCCTATAAGTGCGGTAGCTGAGAATATTTTTTCTGATGTATGGAAAAGAAAACGCTGACGTTATGCGACGCTCTGGACACGAAAAGTTTCGCACAAGTCAGCCGGACTGAGATCACGGCTCTAGACAGACATGCGGCGAGTCGACGACTTCAACAATTGAATTTTGGATTAAGATTGATTGATCGGGAAAACAACTGAGAATTGTTGAATCGAGGACGCTTGATAACAACAGTTAGGTCGGAGCTGTAATGTTCTAGTTTTGAATTCTGGGTGTAGGATTTTTTTGTCTACATATCCCGCTAATTCCCGATTTGCTGAGCTATCGATTTCCCGATAATTATTATATTTTCCGTTTTCCGATTGTTGAACCATTGTTTTCGTATCAAAGTTACCTTACAGTGTTGTCGAATAACAAAAAAAATATTTCTGGATTAGGCGTTGTTAAGCAGATTAAGGAGTACAATTTTCATTGGGATTTAGTGTCGATGATCAGCTGGAAGTCTGGAATAAAGGATTTGTTTCAGAGAATGTTAACATTTTCTATTCCGAAGGACTCGGTGATAAATTAGAACAACACCGTATAGCGTAAACTTTCCGGTGGAACGTATTAAGTTACCCAGTCATCCCTAAGGAACATTCCGGGAAAATTCTGGATTTTTTCCTGGAAAATCAAATACTTTCTATTTGATTAAAGTTTTTTTATCGAATTAAATAATTACGCCGACGTTCTACTGTGTAACGCTGCCTGAATTATGAATGCAACACCTTAAGTTTTTTTCAGGTGACCATAAACATTTTCACCAGGGAGGTAGTAAGCATTAAGTGAAAGTTCAAAGTTGATTTGCATCTATTCCCGCTATCGTTTTAACGATTTTATTGCCGGCTTTTCTGGGTTTTCGGCTAGATTATCGACATGATTTTTTATTATTGCCAAATCCAGGATTCCGACTGACGTCATAAACAGGTCCCGACTTATTTGAATATGCCGTCCCTATCATAAGTCCCGACTTACGTTCTAGAGATTCCGTAACATTTTTGTACCGTCTTGATTACTCTTGGTCAAACTTTTTGGACCATTCCTTGTACCATCTCGATATGGTTTTGTGTGTAAGATTAATTATCTTTGTTGTATCGGTTTTGTGTATATCTAAAGTGATTGTTTTGTTGTGGTCGTATTTATTGTGTTGGGTTTTCAGCCTTTAGTTTTTTTTTTGTTTCGCCCCGTTGGAGTTGAGAGTGACCAGTTTTGGCCTGGAAGCACTCAATAGGATTGTGGTTCCGGACCTTGGTTAGGAGTGGTATTCCTTCTCTCGATTGGCTACTGGCTTTCTCTGCCCCAAACTCTACTCTGACTCATCTGACTCAGTGGTCGACTCTGGATCTCAGTTTGAACTGCCTGAGTTGACGTCGTGTGTCCATTAAAGTCCTGGCGCCCCTTGATCTTTTGGTCGGTTTTTTTTTTCTAGGACACATTCGATTATTTTCTACCAAGGGTCTCCTTCCAGTCAAGAGGTTTATAATTTATTTAAACTAAGCTGGTTATTTTAGTTTTTTGGCCCAGTAGGGTGTGGTGATTGTGTGTTGTCTTTTGTGTCGAGTGGTAGGTGGTTGGGTTTTTTATTACTCTTCGTGGGCTTTTCTTGCAAACAAGAATTAGGCTTCTTCGAAGAATTGTGGTTTTCTAATTCAGTTGTAGACAATTCTTTCGTGTCGATCCCGACTCGCGTCAAACTGACGCTAGCCGCGTGAACGATTAAGTTCGTCAAAGAAAAAACTGTTATAGTATATTATATGTATTGTAATTATTAATATTTTATGACCTTAAGTTAAAATCCTTCTAACTCTGTTCTGTATTTGTGTCCAGTCTTACCCGAAGGGAATAAACATGAAAGTAGGACTTTTTAGACTACATATTTATTGAAATTAACTGCCGTGGTTTATACATAGAAAACATACATAATTTTAAACATGAGAGAGGGTTCTAGAAGCGGAGACCAAAGTCCCTAAAGGTGTATAATATGTATAAGATTGCAAACGCCGATTCAGGGACGGTATTAATATTAAATAACAAACCGAATGCTGGCTATGTTTACATCGAAATCAAAAAAGGCTTAAATGGTGTCATAAAATTATTAGATTAAGACTTTTTCTGAATTCATATACAGGGTGAGTTCAACCACCCGTGTCAGTCGTTTTATTCGAAAACGGTTAGTCGTAGAGAGTTGTGTCAAAAATTTGTATTATAAAAGCCCTAATAAAGAATCGAATGGTGATAATTTTTTTTCCGGGAAGGTCGGCTTCCCTATTAGTTTGCTCCAGAATGTCCAGAACTCCGGAATTATAAATGTAACGATAGGTCGAAAGTGGTATTGTTGAAAAGATCTTTAAAAAATTAACAAGTTTTGTACGGATTTTTTTTTATTACTGCCACCCCTGTTAAGTAATATTTGTTTGAAATTACTAAATTAAAATGTCATAATAACGAACTTTTTAAAAGTCCGCATTTAAAATCTAGTTACCTATCTATCGATCATTAAACACTGAAGAAGTACACTCACAGTATAACCAGAAGAGCTCAGTAGTATGTATTAAAGAGTAAATGGAAGACAGTTTGAACACTTGTGACAATGTCTAAGGTTGCTAGATTTTTAATGCCGACTTCGATCGTTATTATGAAATTTTGATTTAATAATTTCAAACGATTGTTACTTAACAGGGATGGTAGTAATTAAATAATTTTTCCTACAAAATTTGCCTATTTTTTAAAGAGTTTTTCAACAGCACCACTTTCAACCTATCGTGCTTTCTAAAATTCCGGAGTTTTGAACATATAACAATTTATATTTATACTTATAGAAATTGACAGGGGTGGCAGTAATAAAAAAAAATTTCCTACAAAACTTGCTTATTTTTTAAAGATCTTTTCAACTTTTCCTACTGCCTCACGCCGAGAAACGGTAATTCCTGTACCGGCCATCTTGTTTGAGGTTTTCCATGGTTTCCCTCAATAATTCCAGATGAATATCGAGATGGTTCCTTATTCAAGGCCATGGCCGAATACCTGTCAAACTCCTATGCTCCCAAAGTTGTCTACCTTATCCTAATTTCCTATAATTCCTCCATTCGCACATTGCTAATAAAAAAAAAGTTGAAGTTTAAAACATGTAGAAAACAACGGGAAGTGGTAAAATGAAAAATAGTAATGGTGCGAATGGCGTCTGTTATGACATAATGTCGAGAAACGGACGTTAAACGCATTATTATTATTATATTATTATTAAAGATCTTTTCAACAATACCACTTTCGACCTATCATTACGTTTATAATTCCGGAGTTCTGGACATTCTGGAGCAATTTAATAGGGAATCCGACCTTCCCGGAAAAAAATTATCACCATTCGATTCTTTATTAGGGCTTTTATAATACAAATTTTTGACACAACTCTCTACGACTAACCGTTTTCGAAAAAAAACGACTGATACGAGTGGTCGAACTCACCCTGTATATTATGTATTAAATTAACCTACGTGTCAGAAGTTAAGTACAATAAATCGTTTCTTTCGAATGAAAAACAAACGAACATCTTTTGGTCTTTGACTGGAAAAATTTAAACTATTATACCTTCATCTCTATGTGTATTGGCAATTGAATCGAAATATAGGTGGCAGTATGAGCAATGTTATAAGCGGGACGATCTTCTTATTTTAACAAGTCAATGGATTTCTCCACCTGCTCTGACCTTTGACGATACAACTATGGACTGGCAAGTGGCAACGCTAGCTTCACTATGGCTCCGCATTTTGACAGAGCTAGTGTTGTAAAATTTCCGGAAATATATTCTTTGGAAATATTTCATAACAACCAGGAACTGCATAATTACAATTTGACAAAAATTGATTTTCTTTGCTACTCACAGTGGAGATTCGGAGAAGAGTCTCCATCCTGTTTTGACCAGACTTTATCATGACATTGACATTAGTTTGACATTGCTACTTAAGTCTTAACTAGCAGTTCATTTCTAAATCTATAGTCCGAGGCTCTGATGTCATATTTGTTTCTGAAATCGTTCCGCTTCGGATTAATTTCAGCGAACGACTGTAGAGATCAGCTACTTTGAATTTAATCGCGAATATAAAATACAACGTCTTTCTGTCGGTTTGTCCGTTTGTATACTTATAACTCCGATTTTCATAATTTTTTTAAATTTATAAATACGTTGTCTGCGTGGCATGCAAAATTTTAAAAAATAGCCACAACTTGTCTACACGCATATGTATGCGCATTCGTCGCGACTCAACGCATGCACATTGAAGTCTGTACCTACCTGAGCATGAAACCTTTTTATTTATTTGAAAATAAAATATAATCTCTCGATTTTCAGATAAGAAAATGTGATGACATTTTATATGATGACAATTATATAGGCTATAACTAGCAAACCGGCCCGGATTCGTTCGTGTATAAATCGCACTTTTCAGGGTTCCGTACCAGAAAGGAATCCTATTGTTGTGCCAACGATGTCTGTCTATCTGTCTGTCCATCTGTCTGTCACAGGCCTCTAACTTCTAAACGAAATGAGATAGGAATTTGAAATTCACACATAATATGTATTACCGCGACCCAAAAACGGAGAGAGTAACAAAATATGAAAAAGGTTTATTTAAGGGGGACGCACATACATACAAAACAATTTTTTTTGTACCTATTCTTGTGAGGTATCTTTGAAAAGACCCTTTTGGGCAGATTATGATTATGTATTTATTTTTATTTATTTTATCAAAATTGTAGGTTTTAGAGACCGTCAATGTTGCAATTTTAGACCTCTGAGAACCGCAGTTTCTGCAGGTTTTAAATAAGTTTAAAATGATTCATAAATTCTAAAGAATTAAGTTATATTAGCATAATTAAATCTACCGGACGGTAGGCTCTAGGACTATAAAGGCACGAATCCACCGCACTGACTTTCTCACGAAACAGCATCAACCTCGGTGTTTTGTTACTCATTAAACTACCTTTTCTGGATTTTTCCAAAACAAATAATTAATGACGGCGTGTTGTAGGGTCATTAATCGAATTCGATATTTTTTGCCGTGTCAAGACTCTCTTCACTCTTGAGGTCGTCACCGATAACGAAAAACACGTTCTGACCGTTATTTTCAGCATCTTTAGCTGCAGTGTCAGCTAATTCATTTTCAGCCATTCTAATGTGGCCAGGAATCCAACAAAATCGAACAGTGATTCCACCTCTTTTCGGCGAATATAATTTGTCCTGGATTAAACAAATCAGAGGGTGACTGGGGTAAGAACGCTGCAACGCCTGAAGAGCACTCAAAGAGTCGCTGCAAATAACATAATTATGCGGACCGTATTGTCTCAAGGCCTACAAAATTGCATATAACTCTGGAATAAAAATACTGGACTCTTGAGACAACTTGTATCCAAGCCTGTCGTTATCGGTGACAAACGCGCAACCAACTCGGTTGAGAGACTTCGAGTCATCCGTGTAAACGGAACGATAGTCTCGATTCTGATCCAGCCAAGCCAGGAATACAACAACGCCAGAGCTATATCGCTCTGGCGTTGTTGTATTTCGCGGATAAATGGAAAGTGACATGTTGATGACGGGCTGAGGAATTAACCACGTGGGCACTGAATTACGGCCGAGTTTTAGGAAGAGACAACTGACGTTCATCTAAGAGAAGAGTCAACCTGATACCAAGAGGACGTGTTGCATTTCTTCTCCGTCTATACAGAGAAGTAAATCTAGGTTGGAACTTAGAATACGCAACTGTAAGTTGGGTGATCAGGTTGCCTACGGAGCTTTGAAACACGGGCACATCAAGTAATATTGCACTCATCTCTATAATATTATACGATAGTGATTCCGACACTACCTATGCCGGTTTTATTTATAGTGATTTGGTAACAATATTTAGATGTTGTAAAACAAAATCAAAAAGCTAGCTGATTTTCTGTATCTAATTTCACTTTCGATGTAAACATAGTCAAAGTAAACCGCGTTGTTTAATTTAGGTATTCAAACAAGTAAATAGAAGTTTGTAACATTGTATAAAAGCAAATATTACCTATAGCGTTGTATACATAGGTTGTATACAATATTCTTGGTGCCTACCACAGTTACTACTATAGCAACTTAAATAGATGAAACTACCTACATATTATTATATTATCGACACGGTAATGCCTATATTAACTGTATAATTAAATTACTAACAGTTGTTTGTTTATAATTTCACTCTATCATATCAAATTTTAATCGAGTGTCTTACGTCTATAATCTGCTATCATTCGTTCATTTACTCAAATTTTAATCTGTGCCAGCTATTAATAATGACTATTTTAGTCAACATAATATTATTTAGTTACAATATCTTTCTTTGAATAAACAATGCAAGTTTATTGAACCAAACTTTTTAGCGTTAAATTATTCAATTAACATATTTTTAGTGTATTTGCCTATACTACTATACATTCTTACTATACCATATAATAAAGCTGTAAAGGAAAATTTGTCTGAAATTTTGGAATAACTGATGTGAAGTAGATACGAGTATACCGCATTTTCGAAAAAAATTATTTTTCTGTCTGTCTGTTTATTTGGTTTTCTAGAAAATTATTATTTATCATTAGCTTAAAATCTATCTTAAAATACTTAATATAAGGTAGAAATAATTATGTTAAGCCATCAGGAAGCAATAGAATCTCGTTATATATAGAATCGAGGGCGAACGAAGCCGCAGGTACAGCTAGTTAATATATAAAATTAAAAATTGTACGTTTGTTGGTCAGACACGCCTTAACTACTGAACGGATTTACATATACTCACACGCTCGAAAGAATTTAGATGAATCAGAACAATTTAAAAATATTTTAACAGTTAAAAATGCAATAATCTGTTTTCCAAAATGCACAAATACATGATGCGTAACTATGGAAACGTAGAACACGTTATTAATTCATTACCTACTGTCTTGCCAACATTGCATAATAGTCCAGTAAATGCACGGTTTCACTAGCAATTCTACCAAACAGCACCGATTAGCACCAAAATTTGGCTGTAGGTTCTACTTACCCTCTACTTCAAAGTTGTCAATGTGCCGAGAGTCGCTTTTACCCTGGGGGTGGACGCCACCCCTTCTCGGGGATGAACATTTTTTTATTAAAAATAAGTATGGGAATGGATAGATTGACTAATTCTAAGCAACTTTTGTTCTATAAAGTTTTTACTGAAAGTCAATACTTTTCGACTTATTCGAGAGTGGAAACGTCAATTTTTCAACAAAAAAACCACGTTTTCAGACGGTTTTTCATGAATAACTCTGAAAATAAGTATTTTATGAAAAAAATCATTCGGAATAAAAATGTAGCTTATAAAAAAAACAAAAAAAATACTGGGTTTAAAATATCACTAGACCCAATACTAACGGAGTAATAGCTTGTTAAAGGTTGGTTCTTCTTTTGTCAAACGCCAAAATCGAAAGTTTCAACGTGAAATATCCAAAAAAACAATGCATTTTTCGGGGAAAGCATAGAACTTTTTTTGAAGTACTTGAAAAAACCTTTATTTATTTTTTTTATGGAAGTTCCTAGTATCAAAATTAAGCGAGTTATGACAAAAACAAAATTAGTCCCTATGTTTTTGGCGGCAAAAAAATGTGAAAATCACCCCCTAATTACCACCCCAATTGAAAATGATCGTTACCACTTTACAATTTACTTTATTTATATACTTGTAATATGCCCTATAAGTTTTATCGGTTTAAAGTGCTTAGGTTTGAAAAAATTTGAGCTTGAAGTGAAGAGAGCTTTTTTGCAAGTTTGCAAAAAATTGCCTTTCTTTAAAAATAACTCAAAAACTATGAAAGATACGCAACATTTTGAAGAGTTAAAAATTGTAGGTTTTTTTTTTCTAAAAATTTTGGTTTTTTTTCTTTTTCTGTACGATAAAAATTGAGTAAGATATGGCCGTTTCAAGTTTACATATGTTCGCAAATAGTGACGTTTTCAAGCTCTTTCAGCTCAAACCTTTTAAAAAATAAGAGATTAAAAAAAATAGTTTACATCAGCTTATAGCTCTTGAAGAAACCTACAAAAAGGTTTTTTGTTGAACTTGATAGCTCAAAAACTAAGCGAGTTATGGTAAAAATACCCAATCACAAATTTCTACAGTTATCAAAACACGTATATTACAACACTGATGAAGAAGATTCCTTCATCTTTTCACACATTATGAGACACACACGCAACACACACACACTGATGAAACTCGAACCATCTACTGAGTACAGTTATAAAAATATTGATCCACTTGATTGAGGTTGGGTTAATATTGAAGGAGTATTTACTCCAATCAAAACTATATGTCAACCTGCTCCTGAAGAGCTGTTAAAAATGATTTTTGCAGCTGCAAAAAGGGTTGTGGTTCAACCTGCGGTTGTCGAAGAGTAGGACTCTTCTGCAATTCAACTTGTGCAACATGAAGCGGAGACAATTGTCTGAATAGTGCTCCAATTATAGATCAAGAGGAAAACGAGAAGGAAGACGAGGATGAGGCAGACTTGGAAAGGAATGAGGATGAAGAAGAAAATGATTTTTAATTATGTTTTTCGAATTTTTTTGTGTTTTTTATATCAAAAAATATATTTATTTTTTTAATTAAAAACTTAAGATCCATAATAAATAAAATTTTTATTTTTCCCATTTTTTAAATCAAATTTTAATCAGTAGGGGTTGTTTTTATAGGGGTTGTTTTTATAAAGGTTGCAACTTGTAATTCATGATGCAATGATAATTTCTATCGATTAAACGCTTGAATCTACAATTCTACAATTATTTTCGAATAGGGGTAGTTTACACCCCTAAAAAATAAAAAGCGACCCTCGGCACATTGACAACTTTGAAATAGAGAGTAAGCAGAAGCCAAATCCAAATTTTGGTGCAAATTGGTGCTGTTTGGCAGAATTGCCAGGTTTAGCCGTTTTTTCCGTGCATTTACTGGCCTATAATGCACAGTAGTGTGGATAGTATAGAAGTGTGTGTGTTTTAAAGACCACCAACAGCTAAGGTTATTTGGGCCTAGCACCAATTCATATTTTCAATTCATTATTTTTTTTAATAATAAACTGAAAATCCAATTGACACTTTTACCAGCTCTCGGGCTAGAACCTGTGAACTGGGGACTTGTAATAGAGGAACCATAACAACGCCATGTAAACAACAGTATTGCTTCACGCTCGATTATTCTCGAGCCCTAGTATGGAAGTGTGAATGGTATGGAAGTGTGAATGCATGACTTGAATGTTCTCCATAAGGAACAGTTTTGCGGGATAAAAAGTAATGTTAAGGAATATCTTTTGTCGGGCTTTAAGGAATCTCTTTGACAATTTTTGTCGAAATCGGTTGAGTGGTTAAGCCGTGAAAAGGTAACAAATAGACAAACAAACACAATTTCAAATTTATAATATTAGTTTGGATTGTATACTAAGTATATCATATTTGGTAATGTGTCGCTTTAAAAACAATTATTGATAGTTGTTAAATTTTAGACACTAATGACCTCAGTTGTCGAGCGTCTATAATTTACAATTCATGATAGTTATTAAATTGCTCGTCTTCTTCGATTTTAATCAAAAAAAATTTTATCCGTGGTTCACATGCTTCAAGCACCTTTCGAGACTCTCGGACGTGTTAATCTCAAACCATTCCGAATTGTAGTGGGCACATTCAAGAAGTAATGTCCACGCAGGAATTATTTTTATGTACAGTCCTTCCCGCTCATTGATTCCCAATAATATTTTGGCGCATTGCTCTAGGACGAGACTTATGCATTCCTCTTCCACGTCATCGTCTACATTGGAAAGATCC
This sequence comes from Mongoloraphidia duomilia, assembly GCA_039654895.1. Lineage (NCBI taxonomy): Eukaryota > Metazoa > Arthropoda > Insecta > Raphidioptera > Raphidiidae > Mongoloraphidia > Mongoloraphidia duomilia. The sequence goes on along the minus strand of CM077517.1, from coordinate 43,669,611 downwards.
TTCAAATTTGTTAAAAACATCTCCAAAATCGGGATCACCGTAACCATTTCTTGGGAATACGACTGTGAAACTTTATAGAGCAAAGAAATAAAGAGCGTGTTGGCGTTCGGAAATTCTTGATTTGGTAGACAATTGAATAAGATGAAAAACTTTGTGAAATTATAGTCCGGTCAAAATAAATATTTCAGTTTGCAACATTTTTAATTTTTTTTACAAAACTTCTTTACGAATACTTTTTATAACAATTATAATGACTATTCGTAAAGGAATTTCGAAAAAAAAATTAAAAGTCTGGCTACTCCGAGGCTACTCTTAGTAGAGTGCGTTATACGGTATACGAATGCATACTCATACTTAATGCGCATTTTCTCAACCCTTGTGAATTTTTTTTTCCAAAATTACTTTACGAATGGTCTTTATAATTGATGTCAAGTAAAAATATCGTATTTTCGAAAAAAAATGGTGTGTCTGTCTGCCTGTTTCACTGCTGTCGATTTGTATGTTTGGTTGCTTATAACTAGAGAACTACTGCTGTAATTTTGATTAAATTATTATTAATCGTTAACTTAAAGTTCAACTTAACATTAATGTACAAATCATTATGTTAAGCCATCGGAAAGCAGCATAATCCCGTTATGTAAAATCAAGTGGGAGGAAGCGCGGGTACTTAAATAAGTAAAACTCTGAATCGTAGACAAAAAATGTTTATACAAAAGTTGTAGAGAATTGTATCCTCTACAAAATTGTATAAGCTATTTTTATGATAACACTTACAGTTTACGAGAAAAATGCAAATAACCGATATTTGCGACCTTTGACTTTTAATAACTTTTTTAGCACACATGGAATCGATGGGGACTTTTGATATTTTACTTATAATAGTGTACCAAAGACCTATACCAATATTTAGTTCTATGCGAATTATTGTAAGCTTACCATTATTTTTGGTCTATTTTGACCGGACTATTATATAATTCATCATCATTGCAGAGTTCCTTGAAAGTGCCAAATTCGATTAATGAAATGCATTTAATTAACCATTTAACTGTTGTAACAGAAAATTGGCTTTCTTGATTTAGAATTCCCTTCAATTCGGTACAGGCGTCGTGTATGAGACAATTACGGCAAGAATAAAACATCATCAAACACATTTTTAACGCCGTCATATGTTTTTAAATAAAATGGCAGCGACGTTGCAATTGCTTTAAAAAATGCCACATGCCTTTTTTAAAACTGTCTACTCAGGCAAATGAAAAATATTTTTTAAAGACAGTCTAATAAAATGGGATTATTGTCTATTTTTGAGTAGACTGTAGTAGAATTTTAAAATGGTTTCCTTCATCGCGTCGGATGAAAACTCTGTCCCATCGAAAATCGTGCTCATTTCATCAATGAAATGAACCAGATCCAAAATATGGTAAATTGCCAGACCTTACAAACGTAGTTCAAACGCCAATACGCTTAGTGTTTTTTTGTGAACCGTTCCGCGGTCTAGAATACCGTCGAATTTATTCTTACAAAGTTCAAAATATTTATTATTATTAGGTCTCATAACTTTTTACTACTACGTGATCGCGAGATTTGGCTTTATTTTTAGGGTCCCGTACTGGAACCTTATTACTAAGCCTACGTCTTTTGTCTGTCCTACCTTTAAAAAGCCGGTTGAAATTTTCACAGAATATGTGTTATTATGGCGGATATCCTAGCAAATAATAAAAGAACAAGAAATTAAAATCAAGGTGGGTCCCCATACAAAAAACTTGTTTTTTCAACGTTCTTTCGTTTTTGCTCTATAGTAAAAACGGTAATACATACAAGCGTCAAACTTTGGTATGATTGTAGTGCAAATTTTAAACTAAAACAACAAATAATAAAAACCGACCAGTCGACCAAATGAGAGGCGGACTAAACAGTTTAGGTTTAACAGTTTTGACATTTACATTATCGGTGGCACATAAAAAAACTCGAATTTTAGAATTGACATATCTTTTTTATTTGTCAACCGATTTAAATGAAACAAACACTAAATGTTATCCCAAGCTTATCTTAAAAATAATCCGTATCTAAACTCCTTATTTTTATTACTGTACGGAACCCGCGATGCAGGAGTTCAACTCGCACTTGATCGGTTTTACAAGAATTGTCTCAATAATATTAATCATACTGGGAAGTTGGTCGTAAGGGTCACACTTGTAGAGTCCTAATACACGATGAGATATGACCTATAACGTTATTTCTTTTATTTTCATAACGTTTGTGTTATTCTATTCATTTTTGCAAGTATTCATATCTAAAAACCTAATGTGGCTCGTTTTAATTTTCAGGTCACATATTCTGGGAACGTAATCTGCGATATAATAGAAAACTGCCTTTATAGTGTATAAAAGATTAACGAAAGAAAAATATTAAATATAAAAAAACAAAAATATTTATTAATAAATTAAGATGTTTTATTAACAAAAATAACAAACATTTCATGGAACAATAGAACTATTACAAATGTAGTTTAATATAGGGTATTTACATCATCCGAAATAATCTTTGATTGCCTAGCTAGTGGAATAAAACAACTTTTCTCGATTAATCTTCGTTCATTTGCAGAGGAAAATAAAAGGACCAGATAAGGACATTCGTGCATCATGCATTCAAAATTGCAAACATATTAAAATCCTCGCGATCGTATTCTTCTTCCATTGCTAACCATGTTTAATTCCCGATTCTCCTCCTCGATGCATTTTTCTAAGCACGTTGACGCATGCGTAAGAAACAATTCAGAATGGATATCGGCACACTCATAAAGCAGTTCCCAGGCGGGAATCGTTTCCTTGTACAGACCTTCCCGTACATTGATGCTCGTTAAAATTAAGGCGCATTCTTCAAGGGCACGATCGATGCATTCTCCTGCCTTGTCGTCATCATCGTCCAGAAGCTTGTCGATGTCCAAATTTCCCAAGAATGCTTTTAAATATGGAATGGCCGTCGCCATATCTTGAGTTTGCGTTTGAGAAATTTTACAGAAAAAGGAAATTAAAAGAGTGTTGGCGTTTGGAAAGTCTTGATTTATCCTAGTGTTTAGCAAAGTGAAAAACTTCGTTAAACAATGCAGATCAGCATTGAATAAAGAATTGGGCCGTTCCTTAACAGTACCAAAAGCGATAAACACTTAAATAACCATTCTACTGTTGTGGGTGAAGAATGATCGTCTGACTTTAGAACTCCCTCTAATTTTTGTGGGCTTGTTGAATGTGGCAATCGCGGCACAAAGAATTGCCATTAAAAACCATCAGACACATTTCTAATGCCTTCAAATGGTCGTAATAAAATGACAATGCCGTACTTTGAATTGCCTGAAGAAATAGTCTCATTCTTTGTTTGGTATTTTTGTTGGTTTTCAGGTATATGAAGAATAGATGATATAGATTATCCAACAATCGAAAATCGTTGTCTATTATCGAATAGATTGACATTGCAATTTTCAATAGCTTCAGGATAGTTTCACTCATTACATCGGGTGACAAATCCTTCTCCAAGAAGATCGCATGCATCTTCTCCGCTGACTGGACCATGTTTGAAATATGGTACAGCGTCAGTCCTTCTTGACGCTGCAACTCGAACTTCAGCACACATAAAATGGGCAGGACGCATTCTACTGTTCTGTGAGCTGCAGTATCGTCAAATGATTTGTTTAAAAAGTCGGAAAATCTCGAATTGACCAAGTCACTCTGCGGTCTCAGCTTTCCGGGTCGAACATCCATGGTCAAAATCGCCTAGGCAAGGTGCCCATGTTTCGACAACCACTTCACTGACTTCAACATTTTTGAGAAAATCAGATGATGGATATCGACTTGTCCGAAATTCATTGTTACCAAACTTGTGACATAAACGTTGAATTTACACAATTCTATCTAGATTCTATTGTCGACCATTTTGATTTGATGGTGAAAATGAAGCAACATAAGAAAATCAAACTCTGTAAGATTCATAACATGAGAATAATTATTAGTCGTAATGGTTAAGATCCTTCAAGTGATATGAATGAAAAATTATTTTAGGAGGTTTTTAGGATCCGTAAATGAAAAGTGACACGTTATTATTGATCGCGACGTTTCGTCGGAATCCCCGACTTCCTCAGGCTCTGTAATATTGCAAATATAAAACAAACAAATACATTAGTATGTTACATCTGTAGCTTAGAGTATATAAAAATAAAATTGTTTACCTCAAAATAAATTAGTTTCACATTTGTCTTAATGTTAAGGCCTTGTTTTATCTGAGCAATATTACACTCAGTGGACATCAAGTTCATTAAATTAAAATTCTTTTGTCTTTGAAATAATCAATTTTTTAGACCAAAATCTGAAATGGCCGGTTGTGAGTTCTTAAATTAGCTTGTTTGACATCAAGTGTAGTTACAATTTCTTTAAAAGTGGACTGTGGTGCCATCAGTTCATATTTAAAAAAAGGAAAAAATTTGATTATTTCACTGTCAATTAAACTATTGAGCTAACTAAAATTATTATTGAAAATTCTAAAAATGTTATTATAAGTTAAAATTTGCGAACAATACCCTTGTTTTTTAACCATCAAAAATATTGTATATGTTATTGATACAGTATTTTCTTGAAACAAGTCTATATTACTTAAACTTGTGGTATCAGTTGTTTACGTATTTAAATGACGCCGTAGTAAATTTTAGACAGAGCCTTAGTTGAACCACATTGTACTTTATTTATGTTGTTGATAGTGGCATCTGTAATTTATTATGTGGACTATTTGTTTGAAAAAATACTATTGAGATGTTTATGTTTTAATTAATTAGATTTAGACCAGGGTCGATAATTTTTGAAACCAAAAAAAATTATAGTAGGATGAAACCCATTGGAAAAGGAAGAGAATAGAACAAAAATGAAAGGAAAAATAATTTACGGGCGATCTGAGGTCGGGAAGTGGTAGGGGGTGGGTTTTTAAGGGTAAAAAACGGTTTATATCGATTTCCGGCAAAAATACAAGTCCTATGGAAAAAAGTTTAATCGCAAAGTTGTAGGTAATAAAAAGATCTACAACTTTTGTATCATACTTTTTTCACATAACCTCAAAATTTATGTAAAAAATTCAAATAACCAAGTTTTTGGTTTTTTATTTTTATCTTTTACAAAAAACATTTTTTTTTTCACGAAATTTGGTGAAAACTTACCTTTTTATGTCCCAAACACACTGTAATTTTTTTGATTTAAAATATTTATTTTTTCACCTTATTTTGACTTAATATCGAAAAAGCACCCTAATTTTCAATCGAAAATTCTCACGTCAAAATATCTGCTTTTTTAAAAAAGTCGGTGGGCTTTTTGTTCGTTGAAATATCTACTTTATGATGGTGTAAAAAAAAATATACATTACTACGGTAAATGTTCTCAGAAAATGCAAATAAACGAGTAATTAAAGTGTAAATTTTAATAAATACCTCAAAATTGTACATAATGATAAAAAAAAAATTTCGGATACGAGTTTTTTTCTCGTTTCTTTGCATTTTCTGAGAACATTTACCGTAGTAATGTATATTTTTTTTACATCATCATAAAGTAGATATTTCAACGAACAAAAAGTCCACCGACTTTTTTAAAAAAGCAGATATTTTGACGTGAGAATTTTCGATTGAAAATTAGGGTGCTTTTTCGATATTAAGTCAAAATAAGGTGAAAAAATAAATATTTTAAATCAAAAAAATTACAGTGTGTTTGGGACATAAAAAGGTACGTTTTCACCAAATTTCGTGAAAAAAAAATGTTTTTTGTAAAAGATACAAATAAAAAACCAAAAACTTGGTTATTTGAATTTTTTACATAAATTTTGAGGTTATGTGAAAAAAGTGTGATACAAAAGTTGTAGATCTTTTTATTACCTACAACTTTGCGATTAAACTTTTTTCCATAGGACTTGTAGTTTTGCCGGAAATCGAGATAAACCGTTTTTTACCCTTAAAACCTCACCCCCTACCACTTCCCGGCCTCAGATCGCCCGTAAATTATTTTTCCTTTCATTTTTATTCTATTCTCTTCCTTTTCCAATGGGTTTCATCCTACTATAATTTTTTTTCACTTTTTACCATTTTCAAAGGCTTCAGCTCTAGTCTAATTAGGAAACTTTACTTTATTCCACAAATTGAATCGTTTAGTTTGCGAGAAAGTGACATGAAAATTTACCTTTTATTATGTGGTTATGTTCAGTTATGACTCGTCTTGTTCTTTCTAAAATTTTCCAACAAATTATTGTATAAGCAGCTTAAATTATTTGTGTCAGTTTTTAAATTTACTGTATTATTTAGGAAAATGTAAATCATTTCACTGATATTTCTTTTTACACCAATGTTTTCAACGTCTAGCACTGTTATTTCTTCGAAGTCGAATCTGTGCCCTGTCTCAAAATAGTGTTTAGCTAAAGCTGTGTGCTGATTATTGCAATAATTTATTATTTTGCAGTCATGCTTATGTTGATATATCCATTTTTCTAGAAGTTGTTTCGTCTGGCCTATGTAGGATTTTCCGCAGCTACAAGGTATCTTGTAAACCAATTCCGATAATTTTAGATTGTCCGTTTTATGTTTTAACTTTGTATAAATATTTGATATAGTATTTAAGTAAATTATAGAAAGCTGGTCTGCAGTTTGTATCTATAAAGCATTTCCTAATTGGAAATGCAAGTTGTTTAATGAAGGAGAATTTAAAATAACAATATCTTTCTATATTCGGTCGAGACTTATTATTTACATTGTCAAATTTGTTGAAACAATATCCAACAAACGTTGTGGGATATTTGTTTTTCTTTAAAATTTGCCGAATTTTTAATTTGTTTTCTATATGGTATTTTTCATGGCTTAAGTTTATAGTCCGGTGCAATAATCCCAACTCGACGCTCATTTTTTGTGATGTGGGATGATTAGAGTAAAAATTAAGGACACGTCCTGAGTTTGTGGGTTTGGTATACCAATTAGTCGTTAATGAACCATCATCCGTGCGTATTACTGAGACGTCTAAGAACGCCAATACATTATTGTTCTCAACTTCCATAGTGAATTGTATTTTGCTATGTATGGTATTCAAATAGTTTAACAAATTATTTACCTGTTGTTTTGTGACTGCCATAAAATAATCATCAACGTATAATTTTAAAATTGGTATATGAAAAGGCATCTGTGTAGTCGCTTTCTTCAAGATGTAATACATAACTATAATAGCGATAGTTGGACTGGTCGGGTTTCCCATGCTCGTGAAAGCAGAAGTAACTTGTTTCAAAGCATTCTATGATCAATTCTAAAAGTCTTTCTTTTGAGATGGTCACCATTCTCTTAATATCAATCCAATTCGTTTCTATTACTTCCACTATTAACGACTTTGGTACATTCGTGAACAGTGACACGACATCAAGCGATACCATTACATAATCGGTTGGTAATTTTAGGTTTTTAATTTCTTGTGCGAAACACGCTGCAAATAACGGTCAGAACGTGTTTTACGTTATCGGTGACGACCTCAAGAGCGTACTGATTTCAGCCGTTTAGCAGCTCTGGAAGGATGAATGGAGTGCTGCCGAGGAAAACAAGTTAAGAGCTATAAAATCTACAGTTGACCCATGGCTCACATCTTGCCGTCCCTCCAGGTGGGAGGAAGTAGTTCTTACACGGCTGCGCATCGGTCACTGTAGATTAAGTCATGGTTTTTTAATGGCTTGTGAGGAACCGCCCCTTTGTGAGACGTGTGACACACTCGTGTTACCGTTTCGCATATTTTAATTGAGTGTGTCCAGTTTAGTGACACACGATAGCAGATCGGATTGTCAGGTGATCTGTCGGTTGTTTTAGGAAATGATCCTGACAATGTCGATCTGCTGTTTCGATTTTTAGAGGAAACCGGTCTTGACCGGTTTATTTGATTTTATTCATTTGTATGCATTTAGAACCCTTTACAGCCTTAATGGTTTTTTCTTTATATCTCTTTATATTATATGACACATTTTATTTGTAGTTATAACGATTTTATTTTGTTGTGTGTCAATTTTTGATTTTGCTTTTATTTTATTGATTTTACTTTTCTTTTGTTTACACTTTGTTTCTTTACAGACGCTAATGACCTCTGTTGTCGAGCGTCTATATTTCACAATTCATTCATTCGCAGTGTGGCCGATTCTCAGTCTTGTTAAAATGATGTCTGATCTTCTCTGGATATATGTGTAGATGAGCATTTTGTGGAGATAATCCCTAATTTGTCTTAATTTGTTATTGATTTGGCTTTTCCATTCGTTCAGATTTTGGAACATTATATACTGCCAAGAAAATACGTATTCCATTTTCAAATAATGTTTGCACAGAGCAGTTTTCTTGTTGAAATACTTGAGCCAGCCGATCCAAATCGAGTAGTTTCTCTAACGTTTTGATGACAGATTTTTTCCTTTCCTAAAAAGAGCATAAGACGTATCACAGCCACTAAACGCGTGTAGGAATAAAATGTGTTCTTTACAGCGGGGATATTTACCAAAACTTTTAGTGGAGTATACTTGTGTTTTAATGTTGCTTTTGCCAATTTTTTTAAAGAAAATTTCCGGTTCATGTTATTTAGTACGTTTAATTAATGTTCTGATTCCTCAATAGCTGCTTCGATGATAAGAACATCAGCATCATCTCTGGCTACTTTTGTAGCGATATTAACAGTTTTTAATCTCTCAACGAGAATGTTCATAAGGTTTTTTTTTATTAAATCGATTTGATAAAAATTTCCCTTGTCTGATTGGCATTATCATTGTTTCATCAAAACAAACTTCATACGATTTTGAAAGAGCAGCTGTTCTTCTTAGTTGTTCCATTTTTAATGTTTTTACTAATGTCCGAGTACCCGTCAAATACGACAACAATATTTGAACCATAATGTGTTTGCAAATATTTAATGTTTTTATCTAAAATAAAAGAAAAGTGTCGTCTTTGCTCCATACGACGCGGTGCAGAAGAAATCCACCATTAACAATGTATGTAACATTATTTTCATCAAGTTCAAATTCAACATATACTGGGATTCGCGATTGACCTTGCGCTATGGCATGTGGATGAGCGCTCCGCACTTCTCGCGCTCTATCTCAAAGACGGTTAAACATATAAAAAATTGTTTAAGACAAGACTTGTAGAGAATTTATACTCTACAACTTTTATAATAATTGCAAATTCGATTTGAGGCAAAGGAAACGAGATATTTCCAAAAAACTGATTTTCGCGACCTTTGACCTTGAATAAGGACGCTCACACGTGACCTTATGAGACTTTTGAGATAATATTTAGAATGCCAAAATAAAGGTTTATACAAATATTCAGCTTATTCCGTTTCATTCCCAGGTGAAACCACTAAGGTGACTGCACTATTTAGGCAAGCAGCGAATTAGAGGAACAGGACGATACTTAGCTGGTTTTCGATCTTTACCAGTTTTTATAATGACACTACAACAATGTTGAATCAAGCGGTAAGAAACGTATTAGTTGACCAAATCAAATTGAACACCTTGAGAAGGATTGTAAGTCTGAAGGGAGGTAGACTTTTCTAAAATTGGTAATGAATGTCGTCGGGTCCTGGAAAAGTATCATGACATTTATGCAACTGTATAGTGTATAGTTCCCATGAGGAAATAACTGCATTGTAATTTTCATCATTTTGTGAGAAAAAGTTTAATGCAACTTATTCTGCTTGTTTTTTTGAGCAGAAAAACGCTAGAGATAAAAGAACATTTGCATAACATGAATATGATTTGTGACTTTTTCAGGCAATTTGATAATGTCATTTCCGATTACCAATTCAAAAATATAATTAAAACACTTTTTATCAAAGCAGGTGTGCCTTCCTGTGGATTGCAAGACCTTTCCACGATACGAGAACTTGGGGTGTCTCCGCGACGCAATTAGATATTCTGGCTTGGTGGGGGGTCGAGAAACTGAATCCCAAAAAAAATAAAAAACTTTTTAACAAAAAAAAAAAAACCTCCTTCAAAAAACCACTAAAAAGAGGAAAATAATGAAATTTTGAGGTCTGTGCCAATTTAATAAAATATGAAGTCGGTTAAAAAGTATAGTATAGAGATTAATATCATGTGTGTGAAGTTAGCTCCGCCATTTTTTTTTTAGAAAAAAAAAAATGTTGTGCTGCAATGTGCCCAAGATGTGCTATTATGTGCCGTAAAGGAAAAAAATTAATCTCAAAAATTGCGATTTTTATAAGCAACATCATTTTTTGGCGTGAAGTTAGCTCCGCCATTTTTTTTTTTTAAAGGAAGGGTGTGCTGTAATGTGCCCAAAATGTGCTATTATGTGCCGTAAAGGAAAAAAAATAATCTCAAAAATTTCGAATTTTTTGAGTCAAAAAAATTTTTTTTTAAAAGTCAGTCCCGCCTTTTTAATTGTGCTATAATGTGCCCAATGTGTGCTACTATGTGCCGAAATAAAAAAAAAATTTCTTTAAAAATGTAATTTTTATAAGCAAAAATATATTTTTGGCGTGAAGTTAGCTTCGCCATTTTTTTTTTTTTTTTTGAAAAAGGAAGGGTGTGCTGTAATGTGCCTAAAATGTGCTATTATGTGCCGTAAAGAAAAAAAAATAATCTCAAAAATTTCGATTTTTTTGAGTCAAAAATTTTTTTTTTTAAAAAGTCAGTCCCGCCTTTTTAATTGTGCTAATGTGCCCGATGTGTGCTACTATGTGCCGAAATAAAAAAAAATTTCTTTAAAAATGTAATTTTTATAAGCAAAAATATATTTTTGGTGTGAAGTTAGCTCCGCCATTTTTTTTTTTTTTTGAAAAAGGAAGGGTGTGCTGTAATGTGCCCAAAATGTGCTATTATGTGCCGTAAAGGAAAAAAAATAATCTCAAAAATTTCGAATTTTTTGAGTCAAAATTTTTTTTTTTTTAAAGTCAGTTCCGCCTTTTTAATTGTGCTATAATGTGTAAAATTATAATTTTAAAATTATATTTTTAAAGACATTTTTTTTTTTATTTCGGCACATAGTAGCACATACTATGTGCCGAAATAAAAAAAAAAATGTCTTTAAAAATATAATTTTTATAAGCAAAAATATATTTTTGGCGTGAAGTTAGCTCCGCCATTTTTTTTTTTTTTAAAGGAAGGGTGTGCTGTAATGTGCTTAAAATGTGCTATTATGTTGTTGTGTCATTCTGAGTCAACATAATACTTTACATTGTCGACACAACATTGTTTTGTTTTGGCAGTTTCTATTAGCTACGCTTTTGAAACACACAAGTAATTCAAAATTGTAATCTCGTTGTGAGCAGACATATTTTAGACTCGTCTTGATTAAATCAAATTTTGTTGCGTTTTATTTATTTATTTATAATTTTATATAAAGATCTAAGATATTATTAAATCAAGTCAAAAAGATCTTTATAATTGGTGACCCCTGATAAGTGAGCATTACTTATATTTTTTTTCAAAATATTATATCATGGACAGAAGCTTTAGAAGACACATAAATAATATATTAAAATGGAGAAATTTATTGGAAAAACGGATAAAAAGTGACATTTTTTAATTATTTTTTCGCAAACGCTTCATTTATTTTTAAGTACAATAAATTTATTTACTTATTTTCCTAAGTTACTTTTTCAGATTATCATCCATGGTAACTTACTTTATTGATAATTTTTTCATTTTGACATTTATATTTTTTAACAATTTTATGCTTTTTATGCTCTTTTAACATATATTTAATCTATTCACATTACATTTCACAACATTATATCAAACAATTCATATTTATATTTGCACTAATTGCACCAACACTGCGAATTTTGATATTTGGTATTTATAATTATTCAGTATTTAACATTTTTTATTTTGTCTATAAAATATTTACTTTTTTGATTTAGACATGGGTTTGCTGCCTTATTTTCCTCCGTGCAACGGGTTAGCGACATGCTACCGTCATTTTTACGAAGCGAACAACTAGTTCTTATTCGTTATATTCTTTCAGGTTACACCTGCTGAGGTCGATACACTCCTATATATGTTTGTACACTTCCAGGATATTACCTGTTCTCCCTGTGATTATGATGATTTGTGGATTATAGACGCTCGACAACAAAGGTCATTAGCGTCTGTAATGAAACAAAGTGTAAACAAAACAAAAGTATAAACAAAAAAATAAAAACAAAATCAAAAATTGACACACAACAAAGTAAAACAATTATAAGTGCAAAAAAAAGTGTCATAATATAATGTAGTAAAATATAAAGAAAAAAAATCATAAAGGCTGTAAAGGGGCCTAAATGTATACAAATAAATAAAATCAAATAAACCGGTCAAGACCGGTTTCCTTTAAAAAACGAAACAGCAGATCGACATTGTCAGGATCATTTCCTAAAACAACCGACAGATCACCTGACAATCCAATCTGCTGTCGTGTGTCCCCAAACTGGACACACTCGATTAAAATATGCGAAACGGTAACACGAGTGTCACACGTCTCACAGAGGGGCGGATCCTCACGAGCCATTAAGAAACCATGTGTCAATCTACAGTGACCGATGCGCAGCCGTGTAAGGACCACTTCCTCCCACCTGGAGGGACGGCAAGATGTGAACCATGGGTCAACTGTAGATTTTATAAATTTTAATTTATTTTCATCAACAGCACTCCATTCATCCTTCCAGAGCTGCTGAACGGCTGAAATCAGTACGCTCTTGAGGTCGTCACCGATAACGCAAAATACACTCTGACCGTTATTTGCAGCGTCCTTAGCTGCAGTGTCAGCTAGTTCATTGCCAGCAATTCCCATGTGGCCGGGAAGCCAACAAAACCGGACAATGGTTCCACCTCTTTTCAAAGAATAAAATTTATCTTGTATTAAACAAATAAGAGGATGGCTGGGGTAGGAACGCTGCAATGCCTGTAGAGAACTCAAAGAGTCGCTGCAAATAACATATTTGTGCGGACCGTGCACATGTCTCAAGGCCTGCAAGATTGCATATAACTCTGCAGTAAAAATACTGCACTCTTGAGACAACTTATATCCAACACTGGCGTTATCGGTGACGAACGCGCAACCAACTCGGTCGAGAGACTTCGAACCATCCGTGTAAACGGAACGATAGTCTCGATTCTGATCCAGCCACGCCAGAAAAAGCTGGCGATAGAGCTCTGGAGTTGTTGAATTTCGAGGATGAATGGAAAGTGACATGTCGATGACGGGCTGAGGAATTAGCCACGGGGGCACAGAATTACGGCCGACTTTAAGAGTTCTAGGAAGCGCCAACGGAAGTTCATCTAGAAGAAGGGTCAACCTGATACCGAGAGGACGTGTTGCATTTCTTCTCCGTCTATACAGAGAAGAAAAACGAGGTTGAAATACGCAACTGTAAGTTGGGTGATCAGGTTGACTACGGAGCTTAGAGATGTAGGATAGCATATTGCGTTTCCGCCGGATGTTCAGCGGAGGCTCTCCGCATTCAGCGGCAATGCTAACAACAGGACTGGATCGAAACGCTCCGGTTGACAAACGTATTCCGGCGTGATGAACAGCGTTTAACGTCCTAATGTACGACTCACGCGCCGAGTCGTACACAATGCTACCGTAATCCAATTTAGACCGTACGACTGCACGATAAATTCGTAGTAAAACCGTACGGTCTGCACCCCACGTGGTGCTGGATAAAATTTTTAAAATATTCAGGGAAGACATCGACTTCCTCTTTAAAATATTAAAATGAGCCTTCCAATTCAACGACCGGTCAAAAGTGAGTCCTAAAAATCGAGCAGTGTCTTGTACAGAAATCAAAGTGTCATATAGATATAAGAATGGTTCTTGATAACAACTACGAATGCGGCAAAAGTGCACACACTGGGTTTTCCCCACAGAAAATTTAAACCCATTGTTGCTTGTCCAGTTCTGAATGCTATTAATGGCCAACTGCAGGTGACGTTGTGCAGTGCGAATGTACTTTGACGAGCAGTAGATCGCTAAGTCGTCAACGTAGAGCGATGACTCTACAGACGATGGAATGCTGTCAATTATGCCATTAATAGCGATGGAAAATAAAGTGACACTAAGAACCGAACCCTGTGGAACACCATTCTCCTGTACAAAGACACTAGACAAAGTGTTGCCGATACGGACTTGGAAGTAGCGCTCGAATAAAAAATTATTTATAAAATTCCCAAGATGTCCTCTGATACCCCAATTATGTAGTGTTCGGAGTATTCCATACCGCCATGTAGTGTCGTCAGCCTTTTCAAGGTCGAAAAAGACCGCTACCAAGTGCTGCTTGTTAAGAAAAGCGTCCTGTATTGCGGACTCTAACCTGACTAGATGATCCATAGTTGAACGGTGCTTACGAAAGCCACACTGGGCATTCGTAATCAATCGTCTGGATTCAAGAATCCAAACCAATCGTCGGTTGATCATACGTTCGAGGAGTTTTGATAAACAGCTAGTCAGTGAGACAGGACGATAACTTGATGCTTGTTTCCGGTCTTTACCGGGCTTCAACAACGGCACTACAATAGAATTACACCAAGCGGTAGGAAACGTATTGGTGTACCAGATTAAATTAAACATCTTGAGAAGGAATATCGATCCGGAGGGAGGTAGCTTTTTCAAAAATTGGTAATGAATATCGTCAGATCCTGGAGAAGTATCATGGCAATCATGCAAACTCGACTGCAGTTCCCACGAGGAGAAAGGTGCGTTGTAGTTCTCCTCATTTTCTGAGGAAAAGTTTAATGCAACTTGTTCTGCTTGATTTTTCTGAGCAGAAAAACGCTCAAGGTAGTTTGCGGAACTCGAGACTTTTGCGTAGCATGAGCCCATGTGATCGGCGACTTCTTCAGGCGCCGTAATTGTATCATTCCCCATTACCAATCCAGAAATATAATTAAAACTCTGTTTACCAGAGATCCTCCGAATTTTCTCCCACACCTCGCGAGCGGCAGTACAACTTCTTACAGTGGAAACAAACTCACTCCATGACTGCTTCTTACTCTCTGCTATGATTCGTCTGGCAATGGAACGCTTTTGCATGAAAATTACACGATTTTCATCCGTCATATTATTTTTGAAACGACGGAGAGCCTTTCGACGTTCACGGATGGCATCCCGACAAGCCTCATTCCACCAGGGAACAGGCACACGTCGCGGTGTTGTTGACGTGCGCGGGACTGCAGCTAAAGCCGCCTCGACGACCGCATCCGTGAAATGCTCCACAGCAGCATCGACATTGCCAAAGTTCATTTCGCCGACATTTAGCACTTCTTGAAAGTGTGACCAATTGGCTTCTTTTATTATCCACTTAGGAGAGCGTCTTTCATCCACATGGAATGAAAGAAGCCGACAAATGATAGGAAAATGGTCACTGCTACAAAGATCGGCATTTACTTCCCATTCACATGATGGAGCGATAGAAGAAGAGCAGAGAGTAAGATCTATAGCGGAAAATGTCCCATTAGCAGCCGAGAAATGTGTATTGGCACCTGTGTTCAATACGACCAAGTTTTGATTCAGAATCAACGTCTCCATTAACCTTCCACGAGCATCCACATGATTAGAACCCCAAGTGGGATTGTGGGCATTAAAATCCCCCATGATGATAAAGGGGCGTGGAAGTTGATCTATAACAGATGCAATGGTTGCAAGTGTCGGTCGTTCTGTTGGAGGAATGTATATTGAACACAAAGTTACCGGATTCGGCGCATAAAGTCTGACAGCGATGACCTGCAAGTCAGATTGTAATGGGACATTTTCGGAAAACACATTGTTTCGGACTAAAACTGCCACTCCGCCACTGGCACGTTCAACGAATGGTTTATCTTTACGATAAATCGTAAAACTACGAAGAACCGGAGTGTTTATATCTTTCAAATGTGTTTCCTGTAAAGTAATAGCAGTAGCATTATGATCGTTTAGGAGGAGTTTTAATTCACTGAAATGAATATAAAAACCGTTCATGTTCCACTGTAAGAAAGTGAATGTTTATTATAAAGAAGAAAAAAGCTACCTCATTTTTTTCCTCGCTGCATCAGACCGATGATGAGGAGGTCTGCATATGTCTTCGTCCATAGCAGAGTCTGCGCTGCTGCTATGGTCGACGCGAGTACGCGTTATAGTCATAGTATGACTATTATCCCGGTTCAAGATAACCTTGGTTTTCTTTACCGGAGATACTGTTTTATTTTTATTAACCGGAGTTTTTACCGGTGATTTATTTTTCTTGACTGGCGATCTCGATCTTTCATCTGAACTTTTCTTGCTTTTATTCTTATTTTGTTTTTTGGTAACAACCTTGGAACTGGATGGGGAAACTTCGGTTTGTGTAGACATGTCACATGTCTGTGTTGACATGTCTACTTTGACAACAGGAGCGGCAGCAATGGTTGCAAACGAACGTGTAAAGGAAGGGACAGATTCTCGATACTTGCGCTTGGCCTCTGCAAAAGAAATTTTTTCAATTGTTCTAATTTCTTGGATCTTGAACTCCACTTTATATTGTGGACATTCTCTAGATCTTGCAGAGTGAGTGCCGTCGCAGTTAACGCAATGCGACACCTTTTTGCACGGAATATCCTCATGCAAAGGTTGGCCGCAATTATCACAGAGACTGGGAAAGCTACAATTGTTCTGCGAATGTCCAAACTTTTGACATTTGTAACAGCGTAAGGGAGATGGTATATACTGACGTACTTTCAAAGAGTAGAATGCTGCTTTAATTGATGGCGGAGGCTGCGGTGTACAGAACGTAAGAATATGAGACGGTGTAGGTACTAATTGACCGTCTCTACGTGCGTGAATTCTATATACGTCTGTAACACCTTGATCTTTAAGTTCCTCTTTTATTGTTTCCACTGTACAGTTAAGAAGATCGAAACAATAAATAATGCCTTTAGAAAAGTTCAGCTGTTTATGCAATTCTACTTTTACCGGTACGTCTGTGCACATGTCGACACCTTTTATATTTTTGCATGTCAATACCTTTTGAGCTTGATGCTGGGAAGATGTTTCAATTAATAAAGATCCATCACGCAACTTTTTAACACTTGGAAAAGTTCCAAACAAGCCATCAAGATGTTTATTAATGTAAAAGGGACTGTCGCCGTTGAAGTTTCCAGTTACCTTAGTCATTAACAAATATTTGTTACAAGGAGTAACATTCGCCAGGTCATTACCGAATAATAAATTCAAATTACCATCTTTACGCCCTCTCTTAGAGGGAGGGCTATTTAATGGGGGGAAGTTTTCCATAATAATTATATTATATTCATCAACCGTGCTCCCCACCCACCACGGAGCCCAACAAGGGGACGATGACCGCAAACCGGTACAGAGCGCCAGGGCTACACGGTGATATAGTCAGCTCAAGAGACGGCGCCACTCCATCCAAAGACACTGGCTCACCCCGCCGGAATACTAAATAAACACGACGTTAGCCGATTGACTAGACTGGGTTAGGTCTAGCCGCCCGTTTACAGCGAAGCGGAGGCCAAAGCAGCGTGTTGGTGCACCCAGGCGAACCTCAACTGCCAGGATCCTCTTTTCCGCCTTACGGGTCACCGCGCACGGCAAACACGCAGGTGTACTATTAGGGACTACTACAAACAAAGGACAGCAACAAAAGTGTACCCATAACGGAGGGACCATACCGCTAACAACAACAAAAGAAGAGAGAAACGAAGAAGAAAAAAGTTGCGACTGTCCTTCCTTCATAATAGTCCCTAAATGAATCACCCAGCCGGGTACACAACCGACTGGTGCGTGCTCGGGTTTCCCTGGGTTCGCCAATTCCCAAAGAACATTGTAATGCAATTGCGATAAACAACGACATTCCAATGTTCCCCCTGGGGGCTGTTCTCCCTGTGTTTGATCATCTGCCTCGAATTGATACTTTTTGTCTTTTCAGCAGAATTATGTTCAACAATTTTTTTTTTACGCAAACTCAAAGCAGAATGATGTTCAGCTGATTTAATTATTATTTACCATTATTTTTCATCAATTCGTAGACTTATTTTACTTCAATTATTTACGTCTTCACGAACTTCATTAGTAGACTCCTGCTTTCGTCACGCCTTCTACAAAGTGCCTAGCTGTTCTCAGATGAAGATCACCATGATATATTACTTTTTTATCATAACAAACACTAGTATGTAATTACTAATGCGTAATAAACTATATATCTATTCTTTGGTTCCTTCCTGTGGGTTTTGCAGTTAGTTTTGAAAACTGGCCACTTTCATTTGTAATTTTCCCATGCGAAGGGGGGTGTTATGTTGTGTCATTCTGAGTCAACATAATACTCTACATTGTCGACACAACATTGTTTTGTTTTGGCAGTTTCTATTAGCTACGCTTTTGAAACAAACAAGTAATTAAAAATTGTAATCTCGTTGTGAGCAGACATATTTTAGACTCGTCTTGATTAAATCAAATTTTGTTGCGTTTTATTTATTTATTTATAATTTTATATAAAGATCTAAGATATTATTAAATCAAGTCAAAAAGATTTTTATAATGTGCCGTAAAGGAAAAAAAATAATCTCAAAAATTTCGATTTTTTTGAGTCAAAAATTTTTTTTTTTAAAAAAGTCAGTCCCGCCTTTTTAATTGTGCTATAATGTGCCCGATGTGTGCTACTATGTGCCGAACTAAAAAAAAATTTCTTTAAAAATGTAATTTTTATAAGCAAAAATATATTTTTGGCGTGAAGTTAGCTCCGCCATTTTTTTTTTTTTTTTTGAAAAAGGAAGAGTGTGCTGTAATGTGCCCAAGATGTGCTATTATGTGCCGTAAAGGAAAAAAAATAATCTCAAAAATTTCGATTTTTTTGAGTCAAAAAATTTTTTTTTCAAAAAGTCAGTCCCGCCTTTTTAATTGTGCTATAATGTGCCCGATGTGTGCTACGATGTGCCGAAATAAAAAAAAATGTCTTTAAAAATGTAATTTTTATAAGCAAAAATATATTTTTGGCGTGAAGTTAGTTTTAAATGTATATTTACAATATATGTTTGAGCTATATTTATATAAATATAAATCACATATGTACCAATATATATATGTTTTGCCCTTTACAAATATGGCGGTCCTGCCTCACTTTTAAAAAACTAGTCAGGTATCCAGTAAGTATAATACATCCATGATATAAATATATATATAAACATTTTCAAAAATGATGGCAAATTGTTCAGGAGGGTAATTTTGGTCCAACCCCTAGGTCCCGCCATCCGACCGACGCCAATAGTGTATGTGCCATATTCTATGGCAAATACACTAATAATAATAGTACAATATACAACCTACTAGGTGTTCTATTTTAAATGGCGGTTAGGAATAACACGAAAAATATAAAAGAAAAAACTTTAATACGTAATAGTACATGTTTTCAGTCAAAAAGTAAATAAAAAGAAGAACTTGAGTTGAAATATTGCCGTAGAGAATAAAAGACAATTCCTGCTAATAATAATAGCCCGACCCTTACGGAAAAAAATATAATCCGAAATATAATTTATAAATATACCGCGTATATTTTTGGCAAATATCGTATATTCCAAATATATTCCATTTACATTTTAGTGATATATTTTTAAAGAAGTATCCTAAAAATATACTTACTTTATATTAATTATATATTTTGGTACATATGTGATTTATATTTATATAAATATAGCTCAAACATATATTGTAAATATACATTTAAAACTAAATTCACGCCAAAAATATATTTTTGCTTATAAAAATTACATTTTTAAAGAAATTTTTTTTTTATTTCGGCACATCGTAGCGCACATCGGGCACATTATAGCACAATTAAAAAGGCGGGACTGACTTAAAAAAAAAAAAAATTTTGACTCAAAAAAATCGAAATTTTTGAGATTATTTTTTTCCTTTACGGCACATAATAGCACATTTTGGGCACATTACAGCACACCCTTCCTTTTAAAAAAAAAAAATGGCGGAGCTAACTTCACGCCAAAAATATATTTTTGCTTATAAAAATTACATTTTTAAAGAAATTTTTTTTTTATTTCGGCACATAGTAGCACACATCGGGCACATTATAGCACAATTAAAAAGGCGGGACTGACTTTTTTAAAAAAAAAATTTTTGACTCAAAAAAATCGAAATTTTTGAGATTATTTTTTTTCCTTTACGGCACATAATAGCACATTTTGGGCACATTACAGCACACCCTTCCTTTATCAAAAAAAAAAAAATGGCGGAGCTAACTTCACGCCAAAAATATATTTTTGCTTATAAAAATTACATTTTTAAAGAAATTTTTTTTTATTTCGGCACATAGTAGCACACATCGGGCACATTATAGCACAATTAAAAAGGCGGGACTGACTTTTTTTAAAAAAAAAATTTTGACTCAAAAAAATCGAAATTTTTGAGATTATTTTTTTTCCTTTACGGCACATAATAGCACATTTTAGGCACATTACAGCACACCCTTCCTTTTTCAAAAAAAAAAAAAAAATGGCGGAGCTAACTTCACGCCAAAAATATATTTTTGCTTATAAAAATTACATTTTTAAAGAAATTTTTTTTTTTATTTCGGCACATAGTAGCACACATCGGGCACATTATAGCACAATTAAAAAGGCGGGACTGACTTTTTTAAAAAAAAAAATTTTGACTCAAAAAATTCGAAATTCTTGAGATTATTTTTTTTCCTTTACGGCACATTTTGGGCACATTACAGCACACCCTTCCTTTAAAAAAAAAAAAAAATGTCGGAGCTAACTTCACGCCAAAAAATGATGTTGCTTATAAAAATCGCAATTTTTGAGATTAATTTTTTTCCTTTACGGCACATAATAGCACATCTTGGGCACATTGCAGCACAACATTTTTTTTTCTAAAAAAAAAAAATGGCGAAGCTAACTTCACACACATATTAATATCTTCTTTTTAACCAACTTCATATTTTATTAAATTGGCACAGACCTCTAAATTTCATTATTTTCCTCTTTTTAGTGTATTTGCCATATGGCACATACACTATTGGCGTCGGTCGGATGGCGGGACCTAGGGGTCGGACCAAAATTTCTCGACGTTTCATAGCCTCCTGAACATTTTGGCACCATTTTTGGAAATGTCTATTTATAAATGTATATATATATATTTATATACAGTGTGTCCACAGACTCATCCTCAACATGGGGATCTCCGTTGTTATTAAAGATAGAGATTTGGTTAAATGAGACAAAATGTGCAGAATCTCCAGTACTACTACCCTGCCTAATCAAGCTTTCCATATTTTGCATGGTTCGCGACCGACAGTTGAAAAACGAGATTTGCCCATTTTCGTTTTTTGTTTATAACTCGCTTATTAAGGAAGTTAGAAAAAAAATATTTTCACTTTCTCAAGGCCCTTTTTTATGAAGATTTCAAATCTCTTTTCATATTTTTATTTACTTTTATAGTTTTAGAGATACTTGTATTAACTTTGTTTTTTTAAATACACGTCAAAGATAGCCATGACACCATTCGAAAGAGATTTTTTTTCTCTTTAATTTGATATGAGGGTTGATGGATTTATTTTTAAAAATAACAGAGTTATACGTAAAACACTGATTTTTAATAGTAGGCTATGCTAAATTAATTGATAAAATAACAGAAGTCTTAGCAAACAGTTGAAATTCGCGTTGGCTTAGTAAACGGCTGTTTTGTTTTAGCTGTCAAAGTGTAGTTTGTTGCTAATTTGTCAGTTTACTAAGTGATTTATTAAATTTACTTTTGTTATCATGGAACCATTTTGTAACAATGAAAAATAAGCGATTTTCAACAATTGATCGTAAAACAGTAGTTTTGTCTTCTTCACTTATTCGCGTTGACTTAGTAAACGGCTTTTTAAATGATCCATAGTTTATTAAATTTACTCGTAAGTTTCTGTAAATAGACGAATGAGGTTGTCTTCGTTCTGGATACTGATCGAAGTACATTTCTGCAGCTCTGGTCGAATTTTTGTGACATAGAATGTAACAAGATAACATATCAAATTTTTCATTGTTACAAAATGGTTCCATGATAACAAAAGTAAATTTAATAAATCACTTAGTAAACTGACAAATTAGCAACAAACTACACTTTGACAGCTAAAACAAAACAGCCGTTTACTAAGCCAACGCGAATTTCAACTGTTTGCTAAGCCTTCTGTTGTTTTATCAATTAATTTAGCATAGCCTACTATTAAAAATCAGTGTTTTACGCATAACTCTGCTATTTTTGAAAATAAATCCATCAACCCTCATATCAAATTAAAGAGAAAAAAAATCTCTTTCGAATGGTGTCATTCCCATCTTTGGCGTGTATTTAAAAAAACAAAGTTAATACAAGTATCTCTGAAACTATAAGAGTAAATAAAAATATGAAAAGAGATTTGAAATCTTCATAAAAAAGGGCCTTAAGAAAGTGAAAATTTTTTTTTTCTAACTTCCTTAATAAGCGAGTTATAAATAAAAAACGAAAATGGGTAAATCTCGTTTTTCAACTCTCGGTCGCGAACCAAGCAAAATATGGAACGTTTGACTACGCAGGGTAGTAGTACTGGAGATTCTGCACATTTTGTCTCATTTAACCAAATCTCTATCTCCCATAACAACGGAGATCCCCATGTTGAGGATGAGTCTGTGGACACACTGTATATATAAATGTATATATATATATATATTTTTATATATATTTATATATGTGTGTATGGGCTATAACTTTCGAAAGAGTTAATTGATTTTGACGAAATTGGGTAGGCACGTTGCAATCCATAACCGCACGAAGCCTATTTAAAATGGGCCCAATCGGACTATTTTAAGGGTGGTTTTTAGGGGTTGAAAAATGTTTTTGGGCCCAAAAATACCGAAAAAATTCTCAAAATTGTTTCAAAATTGAAATTTAACCCTTTAGTGAAGATCAAAATGTGCTGCTAAAATTTTAATAAAATCGCCCCGACAGGTCCGGACTTACAAATTTTATGAAAACACTAGTTTGCGGATAGTGATTTACTTACTGAAGGGTGTATTTAATTTGGTACAGAGGTTCCATTGATAATAATATTAAAATTAAAAAAAAAAAATATTATTTTAAGGGATGTATTAAGGGGTTAAATTTTTTTTTCCAAAAACCAACTTATGTACACATAATAACAGCGCAATGCCTGTATTAGCAAATACACTATATTGTCGGCAGGGTTTTGGCACTGCGACCCGAGTTTTTAATAAAATATGAAGTCGGTTAAAAATATAGTATAGTGATTAATATCTTCTTTTTAACCAACTTCATATTTTATTAAATTGGCACAGACCTCTAAATTTCATTATTTTCCTCTTTTTAGTAGTTTTTTGAAGGAGGTTTTTTTTGTTAAAAAGTTTTTTATTTTTTATTTTTTAGTGTCAAAAAGTGACATTTACCTTAAAAGAATCACACGCCGTTACTCACTTTTATTAAACCGACTTTCTTACGCTGTCTGATACGTCAAAAAGTGACATTTAACTTAAAGAATCACACGCCGTTACTCACTTTTATTAAAATCAGCCGAACTACTGAACCGATTTTGATGAAATTTCTATGGGACCAATCTGAAAGTATATCCTTTCAAATAAAAAAAAATTTCAAAATCGGTTTATAAATGACTGAGTTATGAGGTAACAAACATAAAAAAAAATACAACCGAATTGAGAACCACCTCCTTTTATTGAAGTCGGTTAAAAATCACCTATGTCGGAAAGGTAGGATATACTTGAAACCCGACTAACAAGAGTCCCATCATTAAAATGTAGATGGAACAGCATCTGTATTGCAATGTTTTGTGGAAATTAGTGTTTTTAGGAACTCGAGCTCACACCAGTCAGTTGTGTATGCGTTCTGGGTGATTCATTTGAGGAAGACTATAAAAACAGATGGTAACAGTCCTTCCTTTTGTACCTTTTTTCAATTATTGCTGCTGATAGCGACATGTCTCTCCGTTATGGAGACACTATTGTTGCATGTTTGCCATGCGTGATGACCCGTAAGAAGGAAAGGAGATACTGGTATTTGAGGCTCGTTTTGATACACCAACACACTGTTTCGACCTTTTTAGGATTCCGTAGATCCAAGGAAAAAACGGAACCCTTGTAGCATCACTCTCGTGTCTATATCTGTCTGTCCGTTTGTCACAACTTATTTTCTCCGAATTTAGGTATTAGACGAAAAAAGTTGAAATTTGGTACATATTATATAGTTAGGTGACCCAATCACGGGCGTATTGCGTAAATAAACGAATTCTGATTTTGTGGGTTAATTTTGAGGGGCAAATTAGAAAATTAAAAAAACATGTTCAAGTGCCTCATGTGATGTATCAAATAAAAGGGCTCGTTATGAGGAATACCCCCCTTATCTCCGAAACTACCGAGCCTAAAATTTTGAAAAAATAAGGAATATAGGACCTACAGGGCCCACTCACAGTTTACAGGAAAACCTAAACGAAAATCCTGTCTTTAAATTCCCATGGGAAACGGAATAGTACAGAACCCTCTCCACGCGAGTCCGTCTCGCACTTGACCGGGTTTTTTTATTCTTATTTGTAAACGGAAGGCTAGGCCTAACACAGTCTAGAGTCGTCACTAATATGTGATTTTCGTGATTTATCATGAAGGCAAATTAAACGTCAATTTTTGTATCGATGTAGGTACTGATCACAAGGCACGTTGAACAATTTATGCGTATGCATTAGAAAGATGCTGACTCCAAATTAAATTATTTTGGAATGCTTTGATGGGCTTTATATAAATTCCAATATTATAATTCAATAAATATGGATAATTAAATGTATTTCAGATGCGATTGAGTTCAACAGAAACATTTTATAATATTATCTTCTCACAATTCTTCACTGTGAAATTCTAGAAAAAGCTGACAAGTGCAGATCCATATAAGTTAAAAATTGTTAAAAATATCAAAAACTAGAATCTGAGAATAATATGTTCAGATTCTAATTTTTAATAATTGTTTTTTATTCGAAGTTGCTATAATTAAATAGAGCAATTTGATCCTTGAAAACAGTGTAGAAATTGTCGGAAGTGAGCACTTCTGTGGCACGTAGGATCAATAAAAAGCAATACTGATTAATTCAAAATTTGCATTTAATACTAACGTTTCGGTATTCTTCGTACCATCTTCAGAGTCTACAAGAAAATTATAATGTTGATACAATGGTTGTATGTAAACGTGGGTGAGAATATTTATATGGTGAAGAAACAAATTATTTTGTGGAAATAAAGTTAAAATTAACAAAACTTGAAATATGTTTTTATCTTACCAAAATTCTGTCAATTTTTTTCAGTATTTTGTTTGATCGATTTATGAACATGGTGTTAACATTGTTGGTTTTTTTTAAGTAAAAACTCATAAAAATTGTTAAAAGTAAAATGTAGTTTCACTGATAAAATTGGAAATAAAATCTATGTTCACCTCTAATTAATATGCGTTATACTGAAAGTTGAGAGTAGTGAAAACGAAAAAACAGCAATTTGATAGGATTTAACAGAGATAATTATGTAAAAGGTTATACTAAATCAACTAAATTGCTATATATATGGGACAAATTCTCAATATCTGTTCGTTTGTTGACGCTATTTTTAAATTTTTTAATAAATACCATTTCTAAGAAAATCCGTTTGAAATAATTGGATTCTTTAATTAATATGCTCGTATTGTTGAAATCAAACTCATGATTATTGTTGTAACTATGTTGTACTAGCGATGTTAGGTTGGAATTGGGATACAAGTATTTTTTAAATTTTTTTAGGTCATAATTATGTTGTTTTAATCGTAAGGACACAAAATAATTTGTTTCTTCACCATATAAATATTCTCACCCACGTTTACATACAACCATTGTATCAACATTATAATTTTCTTGTAGACTCTGAAGATGGTATGAAGAATACCGAAACGTTAGTATTAAATGCAAATTTGGAATTAATCAGTATTGCTTTTTATTGATCCCACGTGCCACGGAAATGCTTACTTCCGACAATTTCTACATTGCTTTTTATATTATAAAAACAATTTAGTCACTTTTAGACCCCAAACAATTTTATTACTAGATATATACCTACATTTCGATAACAATGCTTCAATCATCAGCATAATGCAAACTAAATAAATAAATATACCTAAACTTAATTGAAATGAAAAAAATAATCTAAGTAGTGAAGATCACAAAAATCCGAATTTTATATAGGCTCATTATCAGAATAATTTTAAAAGTTTACCTTGTTCACACTTAGCTATTTATATAATACAGTTCAAAAATAACGTATTTTTTATAAATCAGACGTAGCATAAAAAATAAATTTTTCCATCAAACAAAATGTCTGGCTTAAATTTAAATATAAAATGTTTTTTTAACTGTGTAATTGTCAAGTTTATTGGAATTTATTACATTGTGTGTTTACCCATATTAGCTTACACGGTAATGGGCAGGAGAAAATTACCACTGCTGAGCTCCACTTTTATTATTTTTTATAATCTAGAGAAAGATGAAAAATAGGACTGCATATAGTGCGGTGTCATTTATTTTAATTAGAATAAAGCATTGCCTCGCGTATCGCAGTAGGCATCCATTAATGTTAGAAATTTGCTACAAAACAACAGTACCGGACTGAAAATTTCTAAGTTGGAAATAATTATGTATAATTGCTTTCCTTTTCTACGTAGTCCAGTCAAAAAATTCCTAGAAAACAGAATTTTTGTATATATCTTAATTTAGGCGTAAACTATAACAACATAAATCTTTATTCAATTTAGTACAGAGTACATAGAAGGTAGTTGAAAAATATTGATTATCAAATCATTATATCATCAATAACAATACCTCAAAATTGCCAATCATTGCAACATTTTACTAGCTGTAACAAGTGCGAAAAAAACTATTGTTTCTACGCTAAAAATGACGCTATAAAAAATTGAAGGTCAGAAAATTCTCTATAAAAATGTTTTATGTAATTTTTTTGTACAACGAATAATTTTCATGTAAAATCGTTAGGTTTACTCAGTATTTATGTACAGTTTTAAAACATTTCTTTAATGATTTATAAATTCACGCAGAAATAATACAAAAAATGTTTCTTTTTCAGCTATTTTAGAAATAGAAATTGAAGCTCTTCGGCAAGAAGCCACGGAAGAACTACTTATTCATTGTAAAGATCACGTTTTGGAACAGTCTAAACTTCGTGACGAATACATTAATATTATATTGTGTAACAAGTGTGCTAAATACATCTTTATGCGTCAGGCCAGATGTTTTCGGCACGAGTAGTACGCGAGCGCTTACGAGCCTTGACGAGTGAGCATCGCAAGCCGAATACGAGAATAAGCACACGCGTTGCACACTATAATTTATTCAACACATGCATGGTTTTAGACTTTAATTGAATAATTTAATGTCACTGACAGAAGTACATCTCATAATAAAAACATTGGGCTCGATACAATATTTATTCACTTTGTTACCATAGTAACCATATTTCATTTATAACACCGAAAAGAGGTACATAATGTTCATTATATAACGGGTTTTCCAAATGTTTTTCAATATATCATCGAAAAGCGTTTCATAATAGATCATGACGTCACTAGTCAATAAACGGCTATTTAAGATCCGCAAAACAAATACGAAAAAACACTAAAAGTATGCATGTGTTGAATAAAATACTTTTATATAACACATGCACGCTTTTAGTGTTTTTTCGTATCAGTTTTGCGGACCTTAAATGGCCGTTTATTGACAAGTGACGTCATGATCCATTATGAAACGCTTTAGATGATATTGTAACGAATCTAGGCAGGCTGGTTGCAGCCTTGATTCGTTGGCTTAACATGGATCACGCAACAATAAGAAAACCCGCCACCATGGATGTGAAATAACCAGGAAATTCATATAAGCAAGAGCAAGAATGAAACACCGGAGTCACGTATACATTCTCAACGAGAGCAGACGTGAAAAGTGCAACGGGAAATAAATATACCACCAGCGAGTTAAAAGTTCTTCGAGTGACCTAGTGCAAATAATCTTCCAGTACCAAGTGACAAACAGTGTGGAAGATATTTGCGAGTGACAGACGAGATCTTCGAGTGATTAAGTGCAGATAATCTTCTGGTGCAAAGTGACAGACAGTGTGGAAGATATCTGCAGGTGGCAAATAAATACCACCACCACAGACATATAGTGGACCCAGTGAACAATATACGTACCACAGACATATGGTGGACACATAGTGGTCAAGTAGTGACGAAGTGTTGGTCAACAAAAACTGACCAACGGTCAAGCAAAACTGACCAACGGAAAATAGACAAAAAGCGAACAGTGAATAAAGTGAGGAACAATAATTGTCCAAAGCATGTAAACGGTTGTCACTGTTGTGTTAAAACAAACACGCGTATGCTAAGTAGTACTTTATAGGCATTACTTTGCTATACTGTCACTAATAAAATATTTATCTAAATTGTGTTTTATTTGCTTAAAATTGAATTTTTGAAGCAGTTGTTGCAAAAATTATTGTATGTAACGCGTGTCTAAAGAGACGAATCTGACAGCCGCCATTTTACAATACTCTCCTAAGGTTATGTTGCATTTATACTTCGGCTCGCGCGGTAAACTCACACTCGTTCTGGTATAAATGCAACATATCCTTAAACTCGTACGCAACATCGCGACTGTCATATAATCCGTCACTTTAGACACTTGTTGCATAAATATCTATTATGCCATTGCCATACTAGTTAATTATTGTGTTTTTATTGCTTAGTTACCAATTTATATTAGTGCACTTTATGCCCGCACGGGCATTAAGACAGCAATTAATACAGCATTTCCCTAGCAAAATCACTTTTCAGAATATTTTTTCTTCTTGGGGTTCCCGAAGTTCAAAAACATGTTTCTGCAAAAAAGTGTTCGTCTGTTAGCACGATACCTGTCAAACGGCTGAGCAGATCGAGACCAAATTTTGCTGGGATGTTTGATGTTTGTTACAATGGTGTACTTTTCTTAACGGTTTATTATTCTACTCATTTTAACAAAAAAGTTTTGTAAAAAAAGTTTTTCTAAAACCTTGCAGTTTCGTAAATATTTTGATTGTTCTGAAGTAATTGATATTGTAACGAACCCCAGATGTTACGCCACTGTCTCGGAAAGAACATTCCAGATAAGGCGATTGTTTGTTCGTTATAACATCTAGCACCGGCACGAATAACAAAAGTAAATTTAATAAGTCACTTAGTAAACTGACGAATTAGCAACAAACTACACTTTGACAGCTAAAACAAAACAGCCGTTTACTAAGCCAACGCGAATTTCAACTGTTTGCTAAGCCTTCTGTTGTTTTATCAATTAATTTAGCATAGCCTACTATTAAAAATCAGTGTTTTACGTATAACTCTGTTATTTTTGAAAATAAATTCATCAACCCTCATATCAAATTAAAGAGAAAAAAAATCTCTTTCGAGTGGTGTCATGGCCATCTTTGACGTGTATTTAAAAAAACAAAGTTAATACAAGTATCTCTAAAACTATAAAAGTAAATAAAAATATGAAAAGAGATTTGAAATCTTCATAAAAAAGGGCCTTAAGAAAGTGAAAATATTTTTTTTCTAACTTACTTAATAAGCGAGTTATAAACAAAAAATGAAAATGGATAAATCTCGTTTTTCAACTGTCGGTTGTGAACCAAGCAAAATATGGAAAGTTTGACTACGCAGGGTAGTAGTACTGGAGATTCTGCACATTTTGTCTCATTTATAGACGTGGGTCGTTACGTTATTTTCAAGAAACGTAACGAAACCAGTGACTTGGTCGGCGTCACCTGTTTCAAAACTAGTGATTTTTGTAACTAGTTATTTTTATTCAGCTACTGTGATTGCTTGCATAAATACCTCCACCAGTTACCAACTATACAGTTACACACAAAACGAGACGAAACTAAAATACATTAAATCACTATCTAAGTGTTTGCAGCTATACACTGTGCGTGTTCGGGTTACTTCGGATTTATTCGTGTCACTGTCACCCGCTCTCGCTTAGTAACGCATTTGCAAAAATCACTACTTGTAATGTAACTCGAAACTAGTGATTCGGTTACATACCGCGTAGCTAGTTATTGTAACTAGTGACGTGAAATAACGACCACGTCTACTCATTTAACCAAATCTCTATCTCCCATAACAACGGAGATCCCCATGTTGTGGACACACTGTATAGTTGATTGTTGCGAACTGTTGTATATAGTTGTTATTGTCGTGTCATTGTTATCATATTGTTAATTGTTGTGTATATAATTGTTGTAAATAAATATAAATAAGTATTCCGCCCAACTCGAAAAAAAAAGAATACAGTTTTGTTACAATATGTAAAAAAAATGAGCTGGCAAACATTTAACGCAATAGTTTGAAAGCACGCTTACGTACACTCTTGGTCGAGTCAAATATTAATTATACTGTCAAATTCGTCTCAAAGATCTAATTCCAATTCATCAAGCTCCCTATTCCTTGACCCCGCCTAAAGCAACATCGATAAAACATCACACTAAAAAGCTCGTTGATCTTTGTGTTTTCGAATCTAGTCAAACGCCGTGCTCCTGTAAGATAGAACGATCCATGTGAGATCTGAAGAAGTCTTTGACCGTTTTAGTTCAATCTTGTGCTAATAGAAATCACAAAGAATGGGACAAAACACATCAAGCCTTTTAGACACTCGTACTACGCAAATACTTCGGAGGTTATTAATCAGTCGCCAGCCAGCATCTTTCTCGGTCGCTTATTGCCACGACCGCTGGATCGAAGATGGGACCTAGAAAGATTTTTTTATCCTGTCTGTCACTACGCCGGAAGAAGTTCATTTAAAACTGAATTGATCGCATCATAAGATTAAAGCTCCCTTTGATCTGAAACGACCACCTGGACATCGTCTTCGGGTCAGCTGGCTGCAGCATTTCATTACCAGAGAAGAAGCCACTGTCATGCTTCATCTCACCGGGGTATACTGCAACATTTTGTATAATTATTAAACTATTTTTTTTTATCTAATAATAAGCTTTGTTTTATTTTATTCCACTGTATGGCTGCCACCTATTCACCCTTCGGTGTTAAATTGTAACTTTACATGTAAAGATGACATAAACTTTTGGAATGTTTGGTTATTCTCGAGGGTAGTATAGCCTAGTAGATAGCATATTTGGTTCCGTAGTCTCTAGATTAGACTGTCGTGGGTTCGAATTCTACCTGCGCTCATGGATGTTTTGTGATGTTATTTAGTTTTAAGAAAGTTGTTATTTAGTGTAGTTGAAAGACGCTAATGACCTGAGATGTCGACGCGTCTATAACCTACAATAAATAAATTGATTATTCTCGTGACTGGATGAGATCTGGCAGTCAGTCGCATCTAGGGAATGCAATCTCGAGCCGAGATTGGCAATTCGAGATCTCGCGAGATCAGTCTGGGTTCGAGATTGGCAATTCGAGATCTCGCGAGATTGACTCGCGAGATCTCGAGGAATCTCGACAATATCGAGATTTCGCCTACTTTTAAAAAGAACGTATTATTTTGTATCTAAAACTTAATCAAAACTACTTATTTGGGACAGTGTGACTGTGTCACTGTGTACGTGTGTGATTTATTGCGTAGTGCACTGTGCAGATGATTATTATTAATTACTTTCCTTAAATAAACGTTGATTTTTTTGTTCCAAGATTCAATTAAAGTTTTGTTTTATTTTCAAAATATAACAGCAATACCCCAACTCACACAGCACACTATATGTCAATTAATTATTTTGGAAATAACTTCTTAGGAGTTATGAAGCATAGGGTAAGTTACTAATAGTAACGTTTACGAACATTTGGTTTGTTTATTTATTGTAGATATTATAGACAACATTTGGTTTGAATTGTTCTTAGACATATTCAGGATTCACTTAACTTTGTAATTTGTTAGCCATCTAATGCTTGTTATAAGTTAAATAACTGTCCATTTTACTCAAGAAAACAATAATTAAAACAATATATGCAGAGAAACAAACAGAATCAATTAGCGCGTCTGTCAAAAACTATTACGTATAAGTCATAAGTTTTTTTTCAAGCGCGTTTGTTCTTGAAATCTCGTTCGAGATCTCGACCAAATCGGGTCGAGATCTCGAATCGAGATTTCAAAAACGAGATTGCCTGCCCACGAGATTAAATCTCGAAAACTGGCTCGAGATCTCGCGAGATCTCGATCTCGCGAGATCGAGATTGCATTCCCTAGTCGCATCCTTCCTCTCAAACCTGGAATAATTGGTTTTCTAAAATTTAAAATATTTCCAATCTTTATTTCATATTTACCTTATCTTGTTGAGACTCTTTATTTTTTGTTTACATTTGTATTTTTGGTGTTTGGTTATTTTTTGAATTTATTTGAAAGTTATATCTGCTTTTTTATTTTAAATAATATACTTACCGTTTTCGTTAATACTACTGTCTCTTTCGTTTTTCTTTCTTGGATTAATAATAGGTTATTTTTTTTCTGGTTGAGCAAATGTATTTTTTTTGGGTCCATCAACTGTGTAATTTTTTATCACTCAGTTGCTCGTACCACTACTTGCCTCAACGTTACACTTATATTGTGGCGTTTAATTAATAGTTGATTAAATGAACGCCCCGAAGATCGAAACAATTAATAAAAATAAGATAACAAAAGAAATTAATCGTATATTTGTAATAAAATAATATAGACGGTACACTTAATTAAGTATAACAAACAAAAACAATTACAACAAAAATAAATTGTGAGTAGGAAAAAAAATGAACTAAAAAAATCAATTTGAAAAAAAACATCAAGAATTGAAAACTAATTGATTAAAATATCGAACGACGAAAGATCAGGAACGAAGGACCGCGTATCACTGCCTTCCAAATACATTTTCTTAAGCAAAACTGCTAGTCCGACGACCTTAATGTTCCTTTATTAAATAAGTGTAATTCAATAAGGCTTACATAAAAATTCACAAAATTAACCAAATAATCACTACAAGTAGGCAGACAAAATTTGAAAAAAGTTGTACATTTGCCTACATGCCAGGCAATAAAAAATTAATAGAAAAAGGGCGCTCAGCTCGCTTCAATATTATTCAATATTTCTGATATTTTTCGTTCAAACATAAATTTGACAATTTTCATATGAAAAATTTGGTAATATATAAACATGAATTTAAGTTAAACTTTATAGCAACGTTCAATAAGTATATTCAATGCGTAAACTTTTCTTTTGTTGTTTATTATTTACGGCGTATAGATTGAGGGTTATCTTGAAGTCTGACGGCGTTACTTTTGATCTATTCAAGTCTATAAATATTTATTGAGTAGTCTGTTTTTGATAACATTCGATCAAAACAAAATATAAATGGCAAACTGCTGAAACGACCTTTATATAACGTTCAAAGAAAGTCTGCTTGCGAACAATTTTAGCATATTTTTTAAATCAACATACATATAACCATGGAAAATGTTTTTAAAATTTAAAAATTTGTAATTCACAATGTGTATAACATAGTAGGCGGAATTTTAAAAATTAGATAAATTATTATTCATATAATATTCTTTCTAATTGACTTCAGAGAGTCAAAACCTGATTAATAAAAACCTCAACCAAAAGGCACATTAAAATATTATAACAATGAAAGTTTAGAAATCAATAATTTAATGAGAACACTATGAGACGCATATAGAGGCACGAAACCTGATGTTTCTGTATCTGAATTTGTATACCTATAGTTTGGTGGTCTGAAGTGCGAGCTGCAGAATGATTGATAATTATAATGAAGTGGTTGATTTCGTGACGACACATATCCTCGCCAATATCACGAATTGACTTATTTAACTCAAAAAAATAATAGTTGAGAAACCCCGACTATTAATTGTCACTTCGTGTTATAAATATTTATCATGTTGGTAGACAGAAATTAGAAGTTACAGTTTTTATAAGAATTTTGGGTTTTTGGATTAAAATATTAAAAATGCCGAATACAAGATATGTTAAAAAGTGTTACAACAGACTTAAATGTATCGATGAAGGTGTAAACAATTATTGCAAAGGGAACTAGGTGTCATTTCCACATCAACCCCTAGGATATGGTTATCAAATGAAAGGGCTTGATGAGCGAACATTTTGGGAACAATTTAAGGGCATTTTGGGGGCAATTTAAGGGCATGCTGGGTGTCGAAGGGGGGTAAAATTTTGAAAGACTAAAATGAACAAAATAAATATTAGTAAAAATAAACTTTTTGGAGACAAGCTTTTATTTAAATGCACTAAAAAGTAAGAAATATTTTTTAATAATTTTGGTTCATAATTATAAAAGCGTGGGTCGTGAACTCTATGATAGTTTATTAGTCACGAATGAATGAATTGTGAATTATAGACGCTCGACAACAGAGGTCATTAGCGTCTGTTTTATTAGTCATGACCAACCAAGGTTAGTAGAGTATAGGTTGCCTCATTCCGATAGATAGTAGTGGGGGGATGACGTTACTCAGAATATACCATGCTTGCTCACTTCAATAGAAAAGATCAGACGATGGACGCTGCTAATTTTTGGAAATAAAAATAACAGTAACCATATATGATATGTTTTTTCAATACCTAATAGAAACATGATTCTTCTGTTGTGAAAAAAATATGATAAGTTGTCAATTTTGCGATAGCTGTTAAGTGTTATTGTGTTTTGTGGTTATTTTTAATATTTTGTGAATATAAAAGATAAAATAATTAATTTATCAATTTGTTAGTTAATTCTATTCGTTTCTTAAAATTAAAAAAATAGGTAATTAACAAGATCTGCCATTTCTTGAGCATTATTTAATTTTTTGTTTGTTTATATTATAGATATTAAAACCTAAATTTTGTAATAAAAATAAAAATAATCCTATTTTTTAACATCTATTCTTATATTTATTGTCTCCTGCCAATTTTAAGAAAAAATCTGCAAGAAGCACCTAATATAAATAAGCATAATCTTCAACAATTTTTGTACTTGATTTAAACTAAATTCTAGCTGACGTCATTCCCGCGCTTACGCTGATTGGTCAGATGGAATGAGGCAACCTGTACTCTAATAACCTTGATGACCAACGCTTTTATAATAATTATGAACCTAAAATATTATTAGAAATTATTTTTGGTAACCATCAATACAAAGATCATAAATATATCATTGCGACGTCACACGCGTTCGGATTTTTTCGGTGCGTCATCGGAACTTAATTTAAAGATTAATTTTTAATTAAATAATTAAAAATTAATCTTTGAACTAAGTTCCGATGACGCGCCGAAAAAATCCGAACGCGTGTAATTTGTGAAAATATTTAAGTACAAGTTTTATAGCAAAACTGGTTTTATTTTATTTTTACGTAATAATCAAAAAGTTATGAATATAATTTTTTGATTATGACGTAAAAATTTAAAGGCGAAATAAAGTTCAAAAATTATCGTGCTTCTATGAATCTGCGACGCAACTTTGATATCACTAATTTCAAATCTGTCCTTTTCATTCGATTAGAGGTTTGTTATTTCTGAAGTGGAGACACCGTATCAGCGACGGCCGACCTTTTCATTTTATGAAATTTGGGGGGGAGGGGATATACAATGTAGCTAAATATTTTTAATAAAACCCACAAAATGCAATCATTTTTGTTCTATTACCCAACGCAACATGATGGGCAGCATTTAAAACATTTTTCTAATACAGTGTAGTTTGATGTCGATGAGACTGCGTGTGTATTATAACGTAACACTTATAAATGGATAGCGAATGGCGGCCATAGTGTGAAATCAACCTGTGGAGCGCCATATTGATATTCGATGGGTGACTTTGATAAACACAATCAAAAGCCTTTGACAAATCACAGTATATTTCGACTACAATTTCTTACTTTTCTATTAATTTTAATATTCCAAAAATATTTTGGTAGATAGCCAAATCAATAGATTTTTCTTTTTGAAAGCCATTTTGTTGATTGGAAATTATATTATGTTTTTCAAAGAACTTATATACTCTGCTATTAATAGCCTTTTCTGGTTATACCGTATAAATAACACTCTTATTTGAACATAAAATATTTTCAACGTTCTCAGCCTGTAGATCGGTAGCGTGCGTTAGGTGTACTGGTAAATGGTAATGCAACTTTTCCGCTAAAATTGTTATCTCCTCTCCTTTAATAAGCCTTTCCTGCATTCTTCCACTTCTAAGAGGTTTCAGATACAGACTAGTCGTCTATCCTCTATCCATTTTTTTGAGATCAGTGTAACGTATATACGTAATCCAGCTCCAGTCCGACATCCGATGTCAGACAGAAGGAGAGCCGCGCGTACCTTTGATGTAGCATCCTCTAGGAACATACATAACACACACACACAAACACAACAGATATACGTATGGTGTGTACTGTGTACATACACGTGTACCTACAACAAATATGGGAATACACTACACTCCCAGCTCATGTTTTTCTGATGCGAAACTCATTGTGAATTACTACAGCACACACTACCAATGTACACAATGTCACAATGTTACTGTCTCGTTGTTCTTAAAAATTGCTATACGAATTAATAAGCGGAAAAAAACAGCAGCCAAATATTACCTAGAAACTGTATATTTCAATAATTTTAATTATAAAGAACGACCGAAAAATTAGGTACTGCATTTTTCGCCCGTTTTCGGATCCTCAAATTTAAAACCGAATTATGTGTCAAATGATTAGTTTTGATGAGACAATAATCAATAATGTTCATTTTGCATTTAATCCATCCAAAAAACTCTATACGGATGTTTATGCCCGCCATTTTAGATCCGTCATTTTGAATATAGATTTATAATTAGCGACCCAAAAAACATTGACATACTATTAGAAACGTTTATTCAGCATGAACATTAGTGTAGTAAAAATCTAAAAATCATACATATGTAGGATAGCCATATTTAACCGACTTCAAAAAAAAGGAGGTTGTATTTTTTTATGTTTGTTACCTCAAAACTCCGTCATTTAAAAACAGATTTGGAAAATTCTCTTTTATTGAATAGGGTATACCTTGAAGTTGGTCCCATACAAATTTTACTTAAATCGGATCAGTAGTTCGGCTGATTTTTAATAAAAGTGGGTAACGGCGCGTGATTCCGTAAGGTAAATGTCACTTTTTGACACATCACACAGCATAAGATGATAAGAAAGTCGGTTTAATAAAAGTGATTAACGGCGTGTGATTCCTTTAAGGTAAATGTCACTTTTTGACACATCACACAACGAAAGAAGTCAGTTAAGTAAGTGAATCTATTGGCAAGCGACTAAACTACCTATTGTACTTAAAGCCACTAAAAAGTAAAAAATAAAAAACTTTTTAACAAAAAAAAACCTTCAAAAAGAGGAAAATAGTGAAATTTTGAGGTCTGTGCCAATTTAATAAAATATGAAGTCGGTTAAAAAGTATAGTATAGTGATTACTGATTAATATTGTTCTTTTTAATCGACTTCATATTTTATTAAATTGACACAGACCTCAAAATTTCATTATTTTCCTCTTTTTGGTCGCTTTTTGAAGGAGGTTTTTTTAAACACTTTTTACAATGTACCTAAGTTTTCATAAATGATCGTCGACCTGCAGACCTCTCCTTCCCAAAAAAAGTCGTTTCGCCGCCAATGTACAGAATGTTGGAAAGAATATTAAAATAAGATAGAAATAAGATTATAAACGAGTAATGTTAACGTGACAGGCAAGCGTTTTTAGAAAAATGTTGAACATATCTATATTTTTGTATCTTCATACTCTAAAGTCTAAACTAAACGAAAGGTTTTGTCGCACCCGTTGTACATAATATATTTGTCACGACAAGCGCGTTATCCGCGGTGTAGCCACCATAGCGTTCGGTACATACATACTACATTCATACATACACACATACAGGATAGGTATTCTGTGTGTCGGTACGCCCAATGAATTTGTATTACCGGCGAATTACCTCCTCGCTAGTATGTGTGCCCCATGCAACGGGGTGGATCCCCGTTCTCTCTATATGTTTACAAGAAAAACGACTGTTACTATCACACCGCATCGGGTGCTGGAGGAAATGTTAATAACGAAACTGTAGGTGGTACGCACCGCGTCTTCCCACTGGCTGAAGTTCGGTGCTGACTGCGTGTTGTAGGTATCCGACTCTAGTAGCGATCGTTTTCTCGTTGGAAATCTGATTAAAATGTATACTGTGTGTTGCAACAACAGTATACATACATTGCAGGAATATTGATGGGAATCGAAAAACGATTGTCGCGTACAATCTCATACTGCTGTTGGATATGCTGTAAAAATATAGCAGCCATCCAATACATTCTGCCCTATAGGCTATACGCCTAAGGTCGATTTCTATTAAGACCGATTTATATTATCCGGTCAGACACGGGCCGGGAACGTAGCGTTTTCGACAAGACAAACACTTTTACATGCATTTCAAATACGAATATTTATACTTAGCGGATCCAGCCTGTTCAGACACGTTGCGGATCATTCACGTACCGTCAAACATTGTCGGCGAGAATGTTTTGTTTGACACGTTACGCGTCCTTGTCTGAATACGTCTGAAACAGTACGTACGTATTAAGTATACATTATATTTAGAGTTCAGACAGTAATAAGTTTTGAGTGATCGCGTAAAATTCTCTCGGAATGGATCACGAAAAGCTTATCGAAAGTGTTAAAAACATATATATAAAACAATATATACAGGGTGAGTTCGACCACCCGTATCAGTCGTTTTTTTCGAAAACGGTTAGTCGTAGAGAGTTGTGTCAAAAATTTGTATTATAAAAGCCTTAATAAAGAATCGAATGGTGATAATTTTTTTTTCCGGGAAGGTCGGCTTCCTTATTAGTTTGCTCCAGAATGTCCAGAACTCCGGAATTATAAAATGTAACGATAGGTCGAAAGTGGTATTGTTGAAAAGATCTTTAAAAAATAAGCAAGTTTTGTAGGGATTTTTTTTTATTAATGCCACCCCTGTTAAGTAATATTTGTTTGAAATTACTAAATTAAAATCTCATAATAACGAACTTTTTAAAAGTCCGCATTTAAAATCTAGTTACCTATCTATCGATCATTAAACACTGAAGAAGTACACTCACAGTATAACCAGAAGAGCTCAGTAGTATGTATTAAAGAGTAAATGGAAGCCAGATTGAACACTTGTGACAATGTCTAAGGTTGCTAGATTTTTAATGCCGACTTCGATCGTTATTATGAAATTTTGATTTAATAATTTCAAACGATTATTACTTAACAGGGATGGCAGTAATTAAATAATTTTTCCTACAAAACTTGCCTATTTTTTAGATATCTTTTCAACAATACCACTTTCGACCTATCGTTACATTTATAATTCCGGAGTTCTGGACATCTGGAGCAAACTAATAGGGAAGCCGACCTTCCCGGAAAAAAAATTATCACCATTCGATTCTTTATTAGGGCTTTTATAATACAAATTTTTGACACAACTCTCTACGACTAACCGTTTATATAAAACCGTTTATGTAAAACCGTGTATATAAAACAATATAATTTGTATACAATCAAGACGATAAAAGGTACAGCGACAATGAACACCAAAACGACGATGACGACAATTTTGTTTTTCATCTTCATCTAACAATAGGGCAATTATACGTAAATCTTCTAATGATAAATGTGAAAACATTTTAAAATATAAGATAAGAATTTATGATTTATTATTTCTCCCCGCTAGAATCCCTCACCCTGCGAAGTGACGTCGGGCTGGTGTTAGTAGTGTAATGTAATCACAATCAACGGGTCGATATGCTCTATTATTTATCAATCCGCGGTAATGAGATCGCTATCTACGTGTTGATATAGTTTAAGATTTCGTATCTATCCTCCTTGAATCGATTCAATGGCTTATTATATCTCTTTCTGTTTATTTTGATTGCGTTGTGTAGATCCGTAAAGTGACCACGCTGTTTTCGTAACTTGGTCGACCACTAGAAAAAATCGTGTTTTTCTGCCTGTTTGCTTGTAGCCTTTCCTAGTGACTGGACGTCAGGGATCGTAAAAGTTATTACAATTTGTTCTCTATATAGTTAAATCTTTTTTGATTGTTGACATCCGTAGTGATTGAATGTCGAAATCGAGAAAAACTACAAATTTGATCTGTATTGACATTATATTTTTAATTAGATTATAAAATTAATTTTAGGTTATATATTTGAATGCTGAAAACAATCTTTAAAATTTTAATGAGTTTGAAAAACCATTTATAGTGCATCTTTTGCGTTGAAAAATTATATTGATTAAATAATCTTTTGCTAAAAAGGGTAATCCAATTTTAATATTCTTATTGCAAATTGTGTATTTGTCGGGTGTGAGAAAGGTCGATGTATCGATTCCATCGATTGATCTACAGCTGGTCTGAATTGAAATTCTAATAATTTATGTTAATTAAATAAAGCTGCACTGAACAAGTTGAAATTATATCAACTGATTGAGAAGTATGAGAAAAGATTTTAAATTTATAATAACTCAAAAATGACTCAAAAAATAATGCTTGATTGTTAGAATAATCGTTTGATACGCCATTTTATAAATTTTTGACATGATCAATGGAAATTTGAGGACAAATTTATATTCAATTAAAATTGAAACCAAATTATATCCCATGTAAATTTACAATTACTTATATTTTAATATATTATGGTTGAAAATAAAACCAGATGCCCATAAATTAATAAAATACAGAAAGAAAAACTTGTGCTTTTGAAATGAGCTAATTATTGATTGCAAATGTTGTTATGAATTAATCCTGATCGGATATCTCAAACTAGAGGGAATCTAGGCTTCAGAAAAAAAATATAATAATCTATATTGTCCAATGTGATGTTCTTTCGTGTGTTTATATGAAATTGTTGGTAACAGTTTAATGTTTATTTTTTAAAAGACAATCGTAAAATGTTTTATGGTTTTAATTTAATTAAGTATCGTTTGATGTGTCTAAGAACGTCTATTTTGAGTTAAGTTTTGCATCGTGACAAGGTGTGCTTATTATTTTTGTTATTTCCTAATACAGTATTATTTGGACAATTTCTTTCCAGGACCTGACCGGCGTTATTTTCCTTAACCTGAACTAACATAGGAAGAACCCTACTAATACTAACATATTATTTAATAAAAAATCATCAAATAACTGAATTTAGTGTACCCACCTTCGGCACCTTACTAACGTTTAACACCCTGATCCAGGGGTTCCCACACTTTTTTGATCATGACCCTAATTTAAAATTGCAAAACCTTCGCGACCCTTAAAAATTTTTCCCCCACAATGTGCAAAATAGTCTATAAAAAAGATTTTTCAGAAAAAAAATGCCGCAATTCAAATTTAAGTCGTTTATTCAAGAATTTAAGTATAAAAAAGTACAGTAAAAGTAATATAGAAATTGAAAGATTTAAAAATTAGTTGTCTACGCGACAAGTAGTAAAAAACAAATCAGTGTAAATAGAGCACTAAAAGAAATTAAATAATAAAAAAAATAATATAAGCCAATCTAGATCACCGCTTTCCGTTTGCTACCATGGTGTTGCACCATCTTATTCACCAAATTCAGCAATTATTATTTGATTTCGTGTTCTCATTAAGTATTTTTTTTTTCTATTATAGTGCAGTAAAACGGTATATTTTACTAAAAAAAATACTTAATGGCTGAAATTTTGAGGAGGTGTTCGGGGGCATGTCCTGAGTCTAAAATCGAGTTTTCGTATTCGAGGGGGTGGGGGAAGCTACATCCCCCGGTCAATGTAGGGGTAAGTTTGTTTTATTTTTTTATCTTCGTTGCTGTTGCCCGTACAGTCACGTCCAAGAGATCAAACTTGTAGGAAATAAAATTATCTATCCAATGATAATAAAATCAAGGTCATAGGTCGATCAGGTCAATCACAATGGGCGGTAAAAGGTCAAAAGTGAGGGGTAGTTTTATTTATTAATGTTCACAAAATTAGAATGAAAACTTCAGATAAGGCTTGTAATCTAATTCTTTTTATAAAAGTCGATCAATTTTCTGACATTTCAAAATAAAACCTAGTTTAATATTATTATTTGAGATATTAGGATGTCCAAAATTTATACAATAACAGTGTTCTTGAGAAATTGGAATAGAAAAATAAATTTTTATTAAGTTTTATTTTGAAATGTCAGAAAATTGATCGACTTTTATAAAAAGAATTAGATTACAAGCCTTATCTGAAGTTTTCATTCTAATTTTGTGAACATTAATAAATAAAACTACCCCTCACTTTTGACCTTTTACCGGCCATTGTGATTGACCTGATCGACCTATGACCTTGATTTAATATCATTGGATAGATAATTTCATTTCCTAAAAGTTTGATCTCTTGGACTTGACTTTACGGGCAACAGCAACGAAGATAAAAAATTAAAACAAATTTACCCCTATATTGACCGGGGATGTAGCTTCCCCCACCCCCTCGAATACGAAAACTCGGTTTTAGACTCAGGACATGCCCCCGAACACCTCCTCAAAATTTCAGCCATTAAGTATTTTTTTTTAGTAAACGCGATTTTTGTGTCTCTATTTACTGTACTATTATTCGAATTTAATGGTTTATACCATTATAACTCTCGTGATTATTCCGAACATAATATTTAAAAAACAAACATTAAATGATTTTCCGTGTAATTGAAGAGATTGTCATGGAACGGCAAGAATTTAAATCAGACGAACTTTTCCTTAGGCATTTTATGAATCCTTGAGAGATGCACTTTTGAAACTTTCAATCTGCAGTAAAACGTGACACGATTTTTTACTTAAATTTTATGCGATTTTATTTTACCAGTTTGATATTTTCATTGAGCTTATTCACCTTTCTGTGTGCAGCCAATGTGAATTTTCTAATGGAAAAATATTTTTCATACAGACAGAATTTCAATATTATACATAATATAATCCAGAATTCACATAGGAAAAGACAGACGTATTTTTCACAAAGATGGCGATAGTTATTGCTGGCTTTAAAGGGAAATAAATATTAGACTGTATTCGAATTTCATAGTTTTGTTTTTAAAATTGATAATAATAATTGAAGGGGCAAGTGGATGAAGGGGTTATGTTACAAAAACACTTTATAGAGATAATGAGGTTTTAGTGAAATTAGTTGGCATTTTTTAACAAATGCTTATAGTAAAACTTGGCTTGTTCAGTTAGTAGGAATAGTTTATGAATTGTTTTTAGGAGTTAGGGGATTTTAGATTTCATTTATTATTTTGACATTTTTTTTGATTTAATTGTACTTTTTCCATTTACTGACATGCTGATAATAGGTAAAATAAAAACAAAATAAGGGTCAAATACTTTATATTTCATTTAAATCCTTTTGAAAAACCACAGCACCCTTTAGAACTCTCTGAGTTCTAACGCGATCTATATCGAGAACTGTCCAGAACTCACTAGAACTCCGTTATTTTTTGGGAAAATGGAAAAAATCACGGTTTGGCGCGTTTTTTTCGATTTCTTTGAGTTTGCCATTTAAATCCTTTTGAAAAACTACAACACCCTTTAGAACTCTTTTAGTTATAACGCGATCTCTACTGTGTCGGCGCGGCATTTTCGATTTCTTTGAGTTTACCTTTTAAATCCTTTTGAAAAACTACTGAACCTTTTAGAACTCTTTTAGTTATAACGCGATCTCTATCGAAAACTGCCCGGAACTCACTAGAAGTTCGTTATTTTTGGGGAAAATGGAAAAAATCACGGTGTCGGCGCGTTTTTTCGATTTCTTTGAGTTTACCTTCTAAATCCTTTTGAAAAACTACAGCACCCTTTAGAACTCTTTTAGTTATAACGCGATCTCTATCGAGAACTGCCCGGAACTCACTAGAACTCCGTTATTTTTGGGTAAAATGGAAAAAAATCACGGTGTAGGCGCGTTTTTTTCGATTTCTTTGAGTTTACTCTTTAAATGCTTTTGAACAACTACGGCACTCTTTAGAACTCTCTTAGTTCTAACGCGATCTCTTTCGAGAACTGCCCAGAACTCACTAGAACTCCGTTATTTTTGGGGAAAATGGAAAAAAATCACGGTGTAGGCACGTTTTTTTCGATTTCTTTGAGTTTGCCATTTAAATCCTTTTGAAAAACCACAGCACCCTTTAAAATTCTCTTAGTTCTAACGTGATCTCAATCTAAAATTGCCCAGAACTCACTTGTTCTCCGGTATTTTGGGGAAAGTGTGAGATATCACCATATAATATATAAATTATTTTTTACTCGGAAGTTTACCCGGAACTATTCAAATTTTTGTCAGAGAACACTAGAACTATCGTTTCTCTATCGAAATAACTGCTCAAAACTCT
Organism: Mongoloraphidia duomilia; assembly: GCA_039654895.1. Classification (NCBI taxonomy): domain Eukaryota; kingdom Metazoa; phylum Arthropoda; class Insecta; order Raphidioptera; family Raphidiidae; genus Mongoloraphidia; species Mongoloraphidia duomilia. The sequence continues at coordinate 43,625,160 of CM077517.1, read as the reverse complement.
TTTTTGGTGAAAAAAGAGTGCTGCGTGAAGTTAGCACCCCCAAAACGTTTTTTTTTAATTTTTGCGCTTAAATCGATAGAACTATTTTTAATTTTATTTAGGAACTCCTAAAACTTTACAGAACTCCATAAATTTAACTGTTTTTCCGAAAAAAGAGTGCCCTGTCATACCAATATGATAATAAAAAGCCATGTTTTGGAGCGGATGAAGGGGTTATATGGGCACATAGCTTCTTCTACCATAGCAGTCTTGTTAATGAGGGTGACATGACTCCTTCTACTACTCTGTATCTCAGTAAATATAATAAACAGAGCCAAATTGGTGATAGGGCAAGTTACATATGCACATAACTTTTTCATTCATAGCAAAATTGGACTTTTTTAAAAAATGTAACATAACCCCTTCTTCCACTTGCCCCTTCAATTTTATTCAGAAAAATGTCACAATGACAAAGAATGCGTCGGTCAAGAATATACAATAAATGTGATACATAGTTCAAAAAATTTGCTACGGGCACTTATCAATAAGATAATTTAAAACTTGTGTTTTAAATACTTTGTAGCTTTTGAGGCTTACAATTTCGGCTGGTAAGCTGTCAAATAGTTTGACAGCTGAGTAACGAGATCCCTTAGTTTATAATGCGAGGTGATGTTCCGGAACACCGTGATTGAATCGACCTCGGGTATCGTAATTGTGATCCGGCAAATGGCGGTAAAAAAGATGTTTATTTTTGAATAAAAAACAAACAGATTTTAGTATGTATATTGCATATATTGTCATAATTCTGTATTTAGTGAATACTGGCTTACTATAAGTAGAAAGATATTGTAACTTATAGACGCTCGGCAACAAAGGTTAAAAGCGTCTAATTGATATAAATTTAATTAGATTTCGTTAATAAATTATTATTTTTATACTTCTTGAAATCTGAACTTAATTTGCAAAAAATTAATATTATTAATAGGCCAGTCAACAGCACTAAAAAAGGGGGGTACCTTGCATTGAGTCCGAACATGAAATTTTAGTATGTTGTATGTGGGTGATATGTACCTAGTAAAGAATCCAAGTTTTCGACCTCGAGAACCCTGTGGAAAATTGAGAGGAGCCGAAAAACTGCAGCATTTTGACACTTTGTTCTATAACTTTTTAACTTCTCGCTAAGAAAATTGAAAATTTTCAAAAATAGGGAAGTTATTGATTTCACCCCGATTTTCGAAAATCGAGTTTTCATCAGATCTTGACGTTTTGTGATTCTAGGAAGCTATTCTGACTATTTTTACGATGATGTCAGTATGTCTGTATGAATGTGTGTGAGTGTACCTATGTAAACCTCTCATAACTTTTGAACGGCTTGACCGATCGAATCGCGATTTTTGCGGCATTCAAAAGGGTTCCACTGAACTTAGATTTACTGAAAATTTGAACCGACTCGGCACAATAGATTTTGAAAAATTCCAAAAAAACCGAAAAAAAAGTTGTTAAAACGCGATGTTTTTTCAAAATAACTTCTAGAATATTGTACCGATTGATTTCATAATCTAATCAGCTCTTCTCCTCAGAAAACTGCGTCGAATGCCGCTAAGCGAATCAAAATCCGTTAATCCGTTCGAGAGATTACGTAATCAACAGATTTCGAAAAAGTGTTTTTTCAAAATAACTTCGATATATCTCTTACAGTATTTTTAGAGCTTAAAAAACTGCGTCGAATGCCGTTTTAAAGATCAAAATCGAACAACGCGTTCAAAAGTTATAGCTTTTCAAACATTAAAATAGTGTTGTCATTAGTACTTTTCAGATTTTTGAGCTCGAAGAGATCAAAAATCTACTTTTGGGTATATTATCAAGTGCTTCGAACTCAAAGCGCTTGAAAATAGCGGGAAGTTCCAGGGATGGCCTGCAGGGTCAACCGATTTACAGATTTTTTTTCTTGCATCCTACGACAAACGTTCTCCATAATTTTTTGTAGAGCGTTAGCTTTTCTACAATTTTTATTGATCAAAGTCATTTTTACTCTAAATATTCACTAAGATACACAGCTTTAAAAAAAGGGCAAATTTCTCAAATCATGAAAAATACTCCAAATAGTGCAGGTTTTGGCTGTACATCTCTAATTGGACAACATTTGTAAATACCTGATGGTAGGTACTTGTAAGGGTCAACGTTTGGGCTATCTGACAGCGCCAAAAAAATTTTAAAAAATCAAAGAGGCCACCCTACAGAAGCAATTTTATCAAAATAGTGCCTTTTGACTAAAAATGGAAACACTTGACGCGAAAGACTCTAGTAATAAATGTGTTTAAGGTGACTGAATAGCCACAAAAAATATTTATATGCATTTCTGTACATGCCCCGTTATTCACCCGCAGAGGTCTATCTTATAGGCATTTGAATGTATGTGTCGGAGAAAGTACACTGAAGACGAAAACTGATTCGTGAATGATCGGATCATTTAAACTTGATTGATTATAATGACACGACCATCTACGACAGAGTTCTTCATTTCGTGTTGAAACGTTGTTTTCAAAGATGAAATTCTAGTGGCGTAGGCGTTCTTTACTAATTTGCAAACACTGTACCAGACAATAAGTAATAAGTATTTATTATATTTTGTATTCAAATTGCTTTATTTTTATAAATTATATTTGAATTTGAAAATACATTTCAATTACTCCGAATTTCTAATATATTAAGAAAAAATTTTGGAACATACAAGTAATTCAAGAATTACAAGGCGCGATATTCATGTAGGTATACTGTGTGTAAACGGCTTTATCGAACATAGGGAAAATAACACTGAGAAGATTTATAATTTTGTAGTAGGTTATGAGCCATAAGACCTAATATAAATATGTATTGGATTACATAGAAAAAATAGTACAGTGAATTTTTTAAACAACTTTCCGTAGCAACGGTTGACTATTAAGCGTAATTCGTAACCGGCTAAATAAAAAAAGTCATGATGTGTCGTAAGACACCCGACAGAAGCTATGCTTCTTACGCATTGTATATAAAACCGAACTTAACAAAGATATAAATAATACAATTAAAAAGTTATTATTTGATCGCCATTTTGAAATCTGACGCCATTTTATTTTTTATGTCTTATTAAATTCTCAAATATCAATTTTCAAAAGGATCGGATAATTTTTACAAAGAAGTATATACTTATGACCGCCATTTTGAAATATGACGTCATTTTATTTTTTTGCGTCCTATAAAACTTGCAAATATTAATTTTCAAAAAATCTGAAGTAATTTTTTTGTGTCCTGTAAAACTGTCAAATATCAATTTTCAAAAGGATCGGATAATTTTAGCAAAAAAGTACCTACATATGGCCTCCATTTTAAAATATGACGTCATTTTATTTTTTTTGTGTCCTATGAAACTCAAATACCGATTTTCAAAAAGATCGGATCATTTTTGCAAAAAAGTACATATAGCCGCCATTTTGAAATCTGACGTCATTTTATTTTTTTGTGCTCTATGAAACTCTCAAATATCAATTTTCAAAAGGATCGGATAATTTTTACAAAAGTACATAATGGCCGCCATTTTGAAATTCGACGCTATTTTATTTTTTTGCATCTTATAAAACTCAAATATCAATTTTTAAAAGGATCCGATAATTTTTATGAAAGTACATATGGCCGCCATTTTGAAATCAGACGCCATTTTATTTTTATGTGTCCTGTAAAACTCTCAAATATCAATCCGTAAACATTCTGAACCCAACGGCGTCAAAATTATGGCTTCCGTCGCATGTTTCGCTGCAATTTTCGTGACGTTAACTTTCTGAATATAGCGCCTGACTGAAGTGTAAGATGTATCAAAACTAGAAATAATTTAAAACGCGCATAGAATCGCATAAAAAGTTATTCATGTCAAAAAAATAATGTAAATCGGATCAGTGGTTCTCGAGTTACAAGCGTACAAACGGACCAACAGACAGAGTCAGATTGTTCAGGAGGGTATGAAAAGTCAAAAAATTTTGATCCGATCACTAAATCTCGCCATCCGACCGACGTCAATAAGTTACCAGTCGTTCTAACCCAGCAGGTCATAATAAATTATTAAAATCATAATAAAATCTGTCCAAAAATTGAATGACTATATTAGATCCAATAAGTGGTTATTGTGATTGAAAATGTTTATTTTTATTTATCACTGCGACCCGACTCACGAGTTCACACTGGAAGTGTGATGTGTAATATATTTGTTTCTGTAAAGTATTATGAAACATCGTTCGATTCAAGTCTGCTAACGACATCTATTGACTTTTCAGTATAATACAACCCCTGTGAAAAACTATTTCGAAAATCTCTAATTTCTATGAAAAACCTTAATCAAACTTTGATGGTAATAAAATTAAGGAAAATCGCAGGATAGTGGACAAATATTTGATTTATTAAATTAAATGTACGACGTTTCGTTTATATATTTAAACTTTTTCAAGTACACAAAAATAACAATATTTATGAAAATTAATATTAATTACTAACCATAGCAATTAACATAAGATAGGGTACATAAGACAAAAACATGGTAACATGGTAACAAATTATGTTGACTAAAACTTTTTAACAATCAATAATAATAATAATACAAATTTTAGTATAATTTCATAACATAATTGTACTGACTACTTAAATTTTGAGTGTCTGTTCTATAATTGATTGAATTGTTTTTTCTAATAAAACACATTTCACTGATATTGCGTTTCTTCCAATTTGACTCTTTATCTAATATTTTAACTTCATTGAAAAGAAATTTATGCCCAGTGTCGAAATGATGAGATGACAACGCCGTCTTATTATCACTTAATAAGTTTATGTTTCTACAGTCCATTTTGTGCTGATAAATTCTATTTTTTAATAACTGTTTGGTTTGTCCCACATAACACTTATTACATTCTTATGTTAATTGCTATGGTTAGTAATTAATATTAATTTTCATAAATATTGTTATTTTTGTGTACTTGAAAAAGTTTAAATATATAAACGAAACGTCGTACATTTAATTTAATAAATCAAATATTTGTCCACTATCCTGCGATTTTCCTTAATTTATAATCACGATGGACACGATTTCTAATATAAATTTTCAACCGTGGGGTTTTCTTAACTACATTGGCGATAATTATGGACAACAGGTACGTAAGATAATTAAAGAATGGTTTAACTCATCAAAAAAACTAGCAAATTTTAATAATAGACGTATTTTTCTTTTACAATGCCGATATCATGGAGTTTACCCCAAGCACATAACCAATAATCAGAAAAGTATTGATTCGCTGTTATGTGAATTACACCCGTTCAAAAAAGAAGCTGAAAAACTTAGTAAGGATTTTTCAAGAAAGATATTAAACCTAGAAATTAAAATAACAATATGGAAAATTAAAAAACTGGGATCAGTAAATCATAGACTCAGTGAGTCATTAAAAGTATTAATTCCAACAGACTTGTTTAATGAATGTCAAATTTTGAAGAACAGAAAGTACGAATTAGAATTTAAAAGAATAAAACAGTTGAACATCAATAAGCTTAATAACTTAAGTCAAGATAGATCACCAATTCTTACGAACACTCATGAAAAATCTTGTATCTACAATTTTACCAATACTCAGTTACCAGAGGATGTGAAGAGGATCTTATGTCTGGAACCAAATTTTGGAATACCAATTACAAACAAGCAAGTTCCTTCACATGTGTTAATTAAAGATTTAGAATATGGGTTTGATTTTCTTGATATAGAAGGTGCAGAAGCAACAACATTGGCAGAAGAGAAAAATAATTTAAGATCAAGAGCCATTAATGTGATTCATAATTTTTACAAGTCTAATAAGTGTGATAAAGACAACAGAAGTATCCTGAAAGACTATAAATCAACAAAAACATTTCTCAAAGACAATCAGCATTTAATTGTATCAAGAGCAGATAAAGGTAATAGCACTGTAATTATGGAAAAAGATGAGTACACTACGGTAATGAAAACAATGGTAGAAGATATTTCTACATATAAATTGCTGAAAAAAGATCCTACTACTCAATTCCAAAATAGAAGTAATGTTTTAGTATCCAAGATGAAGGAGAAAAATCTCATTGACAAAGATACCGAGAAACAATTAAAAACACATAATGCAGTTCCACCAAAACTTTATGGCTTGAGAAAAGTTCATAAACAAGGTTGTAAACTAAGACCTGTAGTGAATTGCATTGGATCTCCTTGTTATAAATTAGCGAAATGTTTACATCAATTATTAAGTCCGTTAATTATAGACTTTAAACATAACGTGAAGAACTCATATTGCTTTGTAGAGTCTTTAAAAGGAATTAAGTTGGATCCGAATTACAATCTGGTGTCATTAGATGTAACCTCCCTTTTCACTAATATACCTAAAGAATTGGTCTTAAAAATTGTTAAAGAAAATTGGCTCACGTGGTCAAAGAAAGTCAACATAACTTTTGATTTGCTCGTTGAACTTATTTGTTTTTGTTTTGACACAAGTTATTTTAGCTACAATAATAATTTCTACCTTCAACTTGACGGCAGCGCAATGGGAAACCCAGCAAGTCCAGTTTTAGCTAACATCGTGATGGATTACGTTGTTTCCAAAGTACTGGAAACTTTACCATATAAAATTCCGATACTAAAAGTTTACGTGGATGATACTTTCATTGCAGTTCCCGAAAATAAAATTGATGATTTATTACAAAGGTTCAATCAGTTTAATGAAAAGATTCAATTCACTATGGAGAAAGAAGTTGATAAATCAATTCCATTTTTGGACACCTTAGTAACACGCTCAGCTTCGGGAGAATTAAAAACGAATTGGTATATGAAACCTTCCCATTCAGGCAGGCTTCTGAATTTTCGATCAAACCATCCAGTACAGCAGAAAATTAGTGTTATAAAAAGCTTGTTACACAGGGTAACAAAATTAAGTCACCAAGACTACCATAAGGACAATTTTAAGAAAGTTGAAAATATCTTAAAAGCTAATAATTACCCTGTCAACTTTATACATCAATGCGTTGATAAGTTTATAGAGGACCAAAATCACCTAAATAACACGTTGGATACTGTGGATGAAAGAACTAAGTCTACCAAGTTTTACGTTAGATTTCCATTTGTGAAGAACTTGTCCTATAAGATCAACAGATTATTTTCTAACACAAATATTAAGTTGGTGTTTTATAACTTAAATAAATTGAATAAGTTATTCACAAGACTTAAAGATAAGACGCCTAACTCACATCAATCTAATATTATTTATAAAATACCTTGTGAATGTAATAAGTGTTATGTGGGACAAACCAAACAGTTATTAAAAAATAGAATTTATCAGCACAAAATGGACTGTAGAAACATAAACTTATTAAGTGATAATAAGACGGCGTTGTCATCTCATCATTTCGACACTGGGCATAAATTTCTTTTCAATGAAGTTAAAATATTAGATAAAGAGTCAAATTGGAAGAAACGCAATATCAGTGAAATGTGTTTTATTAGAAAAAACAATTCAATCAATTATAGAACAGACACTCAAAATTTAAGTAGTCAGTACAATTATGTTATGAAATTATACTAAAATTTGTATTATTATTATTATTGATTGTTAAAAAGTTTTAGTCAACATAATTTGTTACCATGTTACCATGTTTTTGTCTTATGTACCCTATCTTATGTTAATTGCTATGGTTAGTAATTAATATTAATTTTCATAAATATTGTTATTTTTGTGTACTTGAAAAAGTTTAAATATATAAACGAAACGTCGTACATTTAATTTAATAAATCAAATATTTGTCCACTATCCTGCGATTTTCCTTAATTTTATTATAATCACGATGGACACGATTTCTAATATAAATTTGATGGTAATGCTTTCAAAATAAACTAGAAGTGTGTATCTTTCTTCCCATATGACTTTGAGCCAGATTGTTGTATAATATTTGATCTAAATATATGCTTTAAAATCAGGTAAAAATGACAAAAATAGCGTAAGTTTAACACAAATTTATGTGTAGAAAAAAATTGATTTCAAAAAAACTGTTCAAATAGCCCTCTTCCTTAGTATTTTTTGCATACATTTGTGAAGAAAAAACTTTAAAATGTCAATTTCACTTCCCCTAATTTGAAATAATAAGTCGTACTGTAAAGAAAATATTGATAAAAATCACGTTTTTTGATACAATTTTTTAAACAGAATTTTTTTTTTTTTAGTTTTTAAGCAATAAGAGCCCTTCTATAAAGCTTAATGTTAAATTGTAGCTAATAAAAACAGTATTAAAATGACTTTTGTGACCACAGTTTGAAATTTGCCGAGATCATTTTTTGCAATCTGCGTGTGCAGTCACCTTAACTCCCATACAAACTTTATAGACTTATCATTGGGCTATACAACTGAATTGAAAATTTTGGAAAATCTGGTAGCGGTCACCCTAAAGAATTTTTTTTTCAATTCTGACAAAAAAACGGAAACACTTGACGCGAAATTCTCTAGTAAGAAGGGTTTTCAATAAATATTAATTTGTCATGAAACGATTATAGACGTATTCATGGGCTATCTAGCTGTGTCGAAAAAATTTGAAAAATTCGTTCGGGGCTACCCTACAGAAGTGTTTTTTTTTCAAAATGAAACTTTTTGATTAAAAATGGAAACACTTGACGCGGAGTGCTCTAGTAAGAAGGGTGTTTAATAAAATAATATTAATTTGCCATATAGGGACTATTGACCTATCCATAGGCTATCTAAGTGCGTCGAAAACATTTGGAAACTCTGGAAGCAACCACTCTACTGATGCAATTTTTCAGAGATCTTACTTTTTTACGATCTCGAAAAAATTGCTTCAGTAGGGTGACCGCTTCCAGATTTTCAAATTTTTTTCGACGCACTTAGCCTATGGATAGGTCAATAACCTATACATGGTAAATGTACTAGAACACTTCGCGTCAAGTGTTTCCATTTTTAACACGCTTTTATATTAGCTTCACTTGTATGTTTGCTTGTTTGCTTGCTTGTTTGTCAGTTTCTAACCGATTTCTTTGAACTTGATTTTGACCAACTTTGAACGGTCAGATTTAGTTTAAACGTTGTCGACTTATCAAGGACCGACAACAATACAATAATTCAATAAGTTTGTCCCATTATCCTGACCAGGATCTCCAGGACTAAAAAAAAAAGCAAAAAACTTCAGATTGAACTGAAACTTTGCACACTTATCAAGGACCGATTACAATACAATAATTCCATAAGTTTGTCCCATTATCCTGACCAGGATCTCCAGGACTAAAAAGCAAAAATAAATTATAATTTAAAAAAACTAAAAAACATGCTTTAATGAACTAAAAAGTAAAAAATAATTAATTTTATATAACACATGCACGCTTTTAGTGTTTTTTCGTATCAGTTTTGCGGACTTTAAATGGCCGTTTATTGACAAGTGACGTCATGATCCATTATGAAACGCTTTTCGATGAATAATGGAAAAACATTTGAAAAACCCGTTATCTAATGAACATTTTGTTCCTCTTTTCGGTGTTATAAATGAAATATGGTTACTATGGTAACGAAGTGCTTAAATATTGTATCGAGCCCAATGTTTTTATTATGAGAAGTACTTCTGTCAGTGACCTAACATTATTCAATTAAAGTCTAAAACCATGCATGTGTTATATAAAGTATAGTGTGCAACACGTATGCTAAATATTTATGCGTCAGGCGCGATGTTTTCAGCACTCGTATTCGGTTCGCGATGCTCACTCGCCAAGGCTCGTGAGCGCTCTCCTACTACTCGTGCTGAAAACATCGAGCCTGACGCATAAAGATGTATTTAGCATACTAGTCACACAATATACTATTATTGTAAAAAAGCGTGGGGTAGTATGAAAATATGATACAAAGCACCCCACGCTTTTTTACAATAAAATTAATTATTTTTTACTTTTTAGTTCATTAAAGCGTGTTTCTTAGTTTTTTTAAATTATAATTTTTTATCGAAAAGTTTCAGTTTGAAAAAAAAACACTTCTATAGGGTAGCCGCGAACAAATTTTTCAAATTTTTTCGACACAGCTAGATAGCACAGGGATACGTGTCTATAATCGTTTCATGGCAAATTAATATTTATTAAAAACCCTTCTTACTAGAGCACTCCGCGTCAAGTGTTTTCATTTTTTATCGAAAAGTTTTATTTTGGAAAAAAAAAACACTTCTGTAGGGTAGCCGCGAACAAATTTTCCAAATTTTTTCGAAACAGCTAGATAGCCCATAGAATCTATGGGCTATCTAGCTGTTTCGAAAAAATTTGGAAAATTTGTTTCAGCCACTCTGAAATCCCTTCCCTTCAACTGCTCACAGCGAATACAACTGAGTTGAACATTTTGGAAAATTTGATAGCGGTCACCCTAAAGATTTTTTATTTTTCAATAAAAAAAAAAAAACGGGAACACTTGACGCGAATTTCTCTAGTAAGAAGGGTTTTCAATAAATATTAATTTGCCATGAAACGAATATAGACAAGTATCTATGCCTGTCTATAACACATGTTCATAAAGCAAGGAACGCCCTAAACTGTCCTTTTTATATATTTTATATATTATATTGATATCTTTTAAAATTGAGAAGTTAAAGGCAGTCAAAGTTGAAATCATCACAGAGTTTTAATTGTTTTTAACACGCGTTTCGAGTACCTTTCATACCGAATAAAAAAACATCCGTCAAGGAATCCATAGGAAATTGAATGTCCTAAACGATGATTGTTGTCTATTGGGAGCATCAAGATTGCTCCATTAGTTTTCATTTTAAAAGAAAAAAACGAAAAAAAAACACAATTTTTTGCAGTTTTTTGTTTAGAAAAAAAGACAATAAAAATTTTGAGTAGGAAACATGACAGAGTACAATTACAGACTGTCCTGCGTGTGATGGCGCGGTCGGTATCCTGGTATTATTTTTGTCACGAAAAAATCTCTATTGCTTGGCCTAAAATAGATATACGATGCGTTTTCATATTTCAAAGCGAATTTTAATTATTATTATTATTTTTAATAAAAACACTTAAGCGAAACCAAAATAAAATTTGATGAATTTAAATTTATTCAAAACCTGTATTTTGTAAGATTCAATAAATTACAATTTGAAAAGAAAGTTACGAAACCATAGAAAATTTAGCGATCACTTGTTCTCTCCGGTTGAAAATTCACAACTTTTAAAAACATTTTTTACAAGGTAACGCGATGTCACTGAACTTTATAAAAAGTCACAAAACGTAATCAGTTTTTTTTATATAACCATGAAACTTTACAGAAGTAGATATATAAAAATATACGTACCTACTACATATTTAACATAAATATAACTAATATAGGGTTTTTTGGAAGTTTTTTGCAGCCAATTTATTTATATTGAAAGAGTTTTATTTATACTAAACGTTTCGCCTTTTTAGGCATCATCAGTAATATTCTGAAATGTTATACATATATATGTTACTGTAAAGGCCCGTATATTGGTATATCTTAGGTTTTACTAGTATATCTTAGGATTTACCAACTTGTGTTGGTAGATGTTAGGATTTAAAAAAAGAGACAATATTTCGGGCTTTTACTATTATAGTTTGGTACATGCTAAGTTTTACCAATGACGGTTGGTAAAAGTTGGATTTTTTTAGATAAAACAATGAATTAATTATCTGAATCATTTATTTCAATTACCACTCACTAATTTTAATTATCATTATGATATATTTTTAATTATAATTATTTCTTAGTATTTCTTAACACCTGCAAAATATTTTTTGAGTAATAAAAAACAAATAAAACTGAAATACTTCACAAACATAACGTTTACGTTGGCTAAGCTAACTAAATCAGTACTTTTCTTATTATTTGGTATTTTTAATAAACAAATTGAAAAAATGCAATTAATACATTGTCATTTATATAGTAAAACATTTTTTTACTTGATACAACAAGGAGAGCTATTATGGCGAAAGCAACAAATTCTCTAAATCCTCTTCAGATCTTACTAGTCCAATCATATGGGGGTCTGCAGACTGCAGGCCCACGAATACGAGACGATGCGCCGAACACGTCTTGACATGACCTTTCAACATTTACCATGTCTCTGAGGTAAAACCTAAGATTTACCGAGTGAATGGTGGTAAAAGTTCGAAATGAACGATGATCACCAAGCAGTTCGGACTTTTACCATTAAGAGTTGGTAAATCTTAGGTTTTACTGTAAAATCTTAGGATTTACCGAAGTTCGGGGTATTACAGTAACATATACATTAAAATGAACAAGTTATAATATAAAAAACCCTATAATATCCTCAGCCGTACTAAACTCACGCATAACTAATATATTTCTTCTATTAATATTTAATTTTGTTTATGAATTCAGCAGTTTTTCGACTACTACTTTCGGTATTGTAGCGGAAAGTACTAAAACTATTTTGTATCTGGTTTAGGTAAAGGAGATGAAGAGAGACAGAGAATGTGTCTCTAATATTTACAATTACAAACAACACTAAAACTATTAGTAGAATGAAAATAGTAAAACACTAAATTTGCTTCCAGAACAAGATATAAAACTCTTTATTTAATCAAAAGAGATTGACGACATGTTTCGAGAGCTTAAGCTCTCATCATCAGGTCAATTTAAAAACAAAATTTTACAATAATTGAAAATTGCGTACAAATAAGTTCTTTGTTACTTTAAGCATCTTGAGATATTGTGGTAGTAAATTTGTAATCAAAAAATTGTGACATTTTTTTTTTTTCACTTCAAAATGTCACAATTTTTTGATTACAAATTTACTAATATCTCAAGATGCTTAAAGTAACAAAGAACTTATTTGTACGCAATTTTCAATTATTGTAAAATTTTGTTTTTTAAATTGACGTGATGATGAGAGCTTAAGCTCTCGAAACATGTCGTCAATCTCTTTTGATTAAATAAAGAGTTTTATATCTTGTTCTGGAAGCAAATTTAGTGTTTTACTATTTTCATTCTACTAAGTATTGAACAAGAAGCAAAAAACGAAGTCTCACTATACACACTAAAACTATTACTTAAACATAAATAAATGTTTAATTTTAAAATGAACAATTAAAATATCTATAGATACTTACAAGATCAGTGTATTGGAACAGTGGTGAGAATGGTTTTATATTTACTTTTATTTAACTCGAAATTTCTTTTGTATTGAAATGTTATATTAGTTAAATTATTATTATTATGTGTTACATTTGATCTCTTAAGTACCTATCTATAGATATTTTAATTGTTCATTTTAATAATTAAAAGTAAATATATCTACACAGTAACATATAACTTTCTATGTAATATAATTTTAGAATGTACAACATATTGAAAATGCCAAACCTGGCGAAACGTCTATGAATACATAATTAATTAAAAAAAAATTGGCAGTTATTTCCAAAAAAGATATATATATATATATATATATATATATATATACAGGGTGGACCAAGTTATAGTAGCAATAATTCACCATTCGAAGGTCCATCGAAAAATAAGTAGACATGCATAATTTCATTTTTTTCCAAAACGCTTCCTAAGGGAGATACAGCCCTTCAAAGTCTAGTTTTAAAAATCAATACTGACAAGTGTCATAAATTATCTCAAAACCAAGAATCGCCTACTTTGTTGGTTATTTTCATAAGTTATTTATTTGCTGTTTTTAATTTAATTAATGAATTATTTATTTAAATTCGTCAAACAGTAAAAAGTTTACAAATTATTGTTGTACAAGATTCCAGACCTATTATTTTCATAGGTGGCTATTTTAGAAGTGTTCTAAACTTTCAACTCTAATTATCTCATAAACGAAGCCTCAAATAGAAATTTCGCAAGAGTGACTCTTTTTTTTTAAATTGAACAGGGAATTCGAAAAAAATGTTATTCTTTAAAAATATCCAGTGGCGCAGAAAATAGGGCGGGAAAAGTTAAACAACCCCCCTGTATCTACGCCACTTGACAATTTTGACAAAAGTTACTTACGTCATGTAATGAGTATCTATTGTATAAATACTTGTACCAAATTTGGTCAAAAACGCATTAATGACCTGAGAGTTAGGACAAAAAAAAGAATTTTAAAACTGAACTTTGAAGGGGTGTATCTCCCTTAGGAAGCGTTTTGGAAAAAAATAAAATTATGCATGTCTACTTATTTTTCGATGGACCATCGAATGGTGAATTATTGCTACTATAACCTGGTCCACCCTATATATATATAAAGATACGTCACACTTAACTCACGAATTAATTTTAGTCTAGGTACGAGCCCCATGTTACCTCAGTACCTGTGCACTTATATGTGCCCTAAGTTTTGTTGTTGGGCCTTTATAGGCGTTTGAATATGCGGTTTGACCTGGAAATAATTTGTATAAAGATGAAACCAATGGCATTCGTTTCTGAAAAGTATCATTAATAACATATCA